>CM060201.1:34833246-34858456 GCA_030562195.1 Nipponacmea schrenckii
ATAACCAGTTAACGTTCGCTTCCAGCAATTACTGATATCGCAAACTAGGTAGTTTTATTTGTAGTCGTTGGTAGTGGATTTAGAATCAATTCGATGATAAGGAAACGTTTGGTTTGGTGGTGGTTTGAGAAATCGTACGATCTGGTTATGTTGCTGCACAAAACTATGAAAATATACACAAATCGAAGTAATAATGATAAATGTGGTAATCAAAATAATCAAATTATGACTGCAATAATCATATTAATCACTGTAGTCATCCTGATTTTAATAATCATTGTTATCACAGTAATCAAAATTGATTAAAAGTAATATAAGAGGCAAAATATTAAATATCATTTATTATATGTATGCAATTATAAAAAGCTGTTCTTAAAACGGCGATGATATCTCAAATTATTTATCTCATTTAACAGGTGTACGTCATCATTATTTAAATCCTGGGATTTAACAAGAACAATAGGATAAATTCAATTGAGGTTTGTAACAATTAATACCCGAAAGTAAGCCTAAACATAAATTGGATAAATACAGTTTTATTAAAATGGTTGAATTAAACCAGCTTCTAGTTTAGAACGGTCGGTATTAATTAACAGAGTAACGTATAAAATACTGTATAGCTTCTAGTTTATAACAGTCAGTATTAATTAACAGAGTAATGTATAAAATACTGTACAGCTTCTAGTTTAGAACAGTCGGTATTAATTAACAGAGTAACGTATAAAATACTGTATAGCTTCTAGTCTAGAACAGTCGGTATTAATTAACAGAGTAACGTATAAAATACTGTACAGCTTCTAGTTTAGAACAGTCGGTATTAATTAACAGAGTAACATATAAAATACTGTACAGCTTCTAGTTTATAACAGTAAGGGTTAATAACAGAGTAACGTATAAAATACTGTACAGCTTCTAGTCTAGAACAGTCGGTATTAATTAACAGAGTAATGTATAAAATACTGTACAGCTTCTAGTTCAGAACAGTCGGTATTAATTAACAGAGTAACGTATAAAATACTGTACAGCTTCTAGTTTATAACAGTCAGTATTAATTAACAGAGTAATGTATAAAATACTGTACAGCTTCTAGTTCAGAACAGTCGGTATTAATTAACAGAGTAACGTATAAAATACTGTATAGCTTCTAGTCTAGAACAGTCGGTATTAATTAACAGAGTAATGTATAAAATACTGTACAGCTTCTAGTTCAGAACAGTCGGTATTAATTAACAGAGTAACGTATAAAATACTGTATAGCTTCTAGTCTAAAACAGTCGGTATTAATTAACAGAGTAACGTATAAAATACTGTACAGCTTCTAGTTCAGAACAGTCGGTATTAATTAACAGAGTAATGTATAAAATACTGTAAAGCTTCTAGTTTAGAACGGTCGGTATTAATTAACAGAGTAACATATAAAATACTGTAAAATTCTAGTTTTGAACAGTCGCTATTAATTAACAGAATAACGTATAAAATACTGTACAGCTTCTAGTTTATAACAGTCAGTATTAATTAACAGAGTAATGTATAAAATACTGTACACCTTCTAGTTCAGAACAGTCAGTATTAATTAACATAGTAACGTATAAAATACTGTATAGCTTCTAGTCTAGAACAGTCAGTATAAATTAACAGAGTAACGTATAAAATACTGTACACTTCTAGTCCAGTTTATAACAGTAGGTTTTAATAAACAGAGTTTTATTAAAATGGTTGAATTAAACCAGAACAATCGGTATTAATTAACAGAGTAATGTATAAAATATTGTACAGCTTCTAGTCTAGAACAGTCGGTATCAATTAACAGAGTAATGTATAAAATACTGTACAGCTTCTAGTTCAGAACAGTCGGTATTAATTAACAGAGTAATGTATAAAATTCTGTACAGCTTCTAGTTTATAACAGTCGGTATTAATTAACAGAGTAATGTATAAAATACTGTACAGCTTCTAGTTTATAACAGTCGGTATTAATTAACAGAGTAACGTATAAAATACTGTATAGCTTCTAGTTTAGAACAGTCAGTATTAATTAACAGATTAAAGTATAAAATACTGTACAGCTTCTAGTTCAGAACAGTCGGTATTAATTAACAGAGTAACGTATAAAATACTGTACAGCTTCTAGTTCAGAACAGTCAGTATTAATTAACAGATTAAAGTATAAAATACTGTACAGCTTCTAGTTTAGAACGGTCGGTATTAATTAACAGAGTAACGTATAAAATACTGTACAGCTTCTAGTTTAGAACAGTCGGTATTAATTAACAGAGTAACGTATAAAATACTGTACAGCTTCTAGTTTATAACAGTCGGTATTAATTAACAGAGTAATGTATAAAATACTGTAAAATTCTAGTTTTGAACAGTAGCTATTAATTAACAGAATAACGTATAAAATACTGTACAGCTCCGAGTTTAGAACAGTCGGTATTAATTAATAGAGTAATGTATAAAATACTGTACAGCTTCTAGTTTATAACAGTCAGTATTAATTAACAGAGTAATGTATAAAATACTGTACACCTTCTAGTTCAGAACAGTCAGTATTAATTAACATAGTAACGTATAAAATACTGTATAGCTTCTAGTCTAGAACAGTCAGTATTAATTAACAGAGTAACGTATAAAATACTGTACAGCTTCTAGTCTAGTTTATAACAGTAGGTTTTAATAAACAGAGTTTTATTAAAATGGTTGAATTAAACCAGCTTCTAGTTTAGAACAGTCGGTATCAATTAACAGAGTAATGTATAAAATACTGTATAGCTTCTAGTTTATAACAGTTAGGGTAAATAACAGAGTAACAAAAAAAATACTGTACACCTTCTAGTTCAGAACAGTCGGTATTAATTAACAGAGTAATGTATAAAATACTGTACAGCTTCTAGTCTAGAACAGTAGGTATTAATTAACAGAGTAACATATAAAATACTGTACAGCTTCGGTATTAATTAACACTGTAATGTATAAAATACTGCACAGCTTCTAGTTTATAACAGTCAGTATTAATTAACAGAGTAACGTATAAAATACTGTACAGCTTCTAGTTCAGAACAGTCGGTATTAATTAACAGAGTAACGTATAAAATACTGTACAGCTTCTAGTCTAGAACAGTCGGTATTAATTAACAGAGTAATGTATAAAATACTGTACAGCTTCTAGTTCAGAACAGTCGGTATTAATTAACAGAGTAACATATAAAATACTGTATAGCTTCTAGTTTATAACAGTCGGTATTAATTAACAGAGTAACGTATAAAATACTGTATAGCTTCTAGTTCAGAACAGTCGGTATTAATTAACAGAGTAATGTATAAAATACTGTAAAGCTTCTAGTTTAGAACGGTCGGTATTAATTAACAGAGTAACATATAAAATACTGTAAAATTCTAGTTTTGAACAGTCGCTATTAATTAACAGAATAACGTATAAAATACTGTACAGCTTCTAGTTTATAACAGTCAGTATTAATTAACAGAGTAATGTATAAAATACTGTACACCTTCTAGTTCAGAACAGTCAGTATTAATTAACATAGTAACGTATAAAATACTGTATAGCTTCTAGTCTAGAACAGTCAGTATTAATTAACAGAGTAACGTATAAAATACTGTACACTTCTAGTCTAGTTTATAACAGTAGGTTTTAATAAACAGAGTTTTATTAAAATGGTTGAATTAAACCAGAACAATCGGTATTAATTAACAGAGTAATGTATAAAATATTGTACAGCTTCTAGTCTAGAACAGTCGGTATCAATTAACAGAGTAACGTATAAAATACTGTACAGCTTCTAGTTTAGAACAGTCGGTATTAATTAACAGAGTAATGTATAAAATTCTGTACAGCTTCTAGTTTAGAACGGTCGGTATTAATTAACAGAGTAATGTATAAAATACTGTACAGCTTCTAGTTTATAACAGTCGGTATTAATTAACAGAGTAACGTATAAAATACTGTATAGCTTCTAGTTTAGAACAGTCAGTATTAATTAACAGATTAAAGTATAAAATACTGTACAGCTTCTAGTTCAGAACAGTCGGTATTAATTAACAGAGTAACGTATAAAATACTGTACAGCTTCTAGTTCAGAACAGTCAGTATTAATTAACAGATTAAAGTATAAAATACTGTACAGCTTCTAGTTTAGAACGGTCGGTATTAATTAACAGAGTAACGTATAAAATACTGTACAGCTTCTAGTTTAGAACAGTCGGTATTAATTAACAGAGTAACGTATAAAATACTGTACAGCTTCTAGTTTAGAACAGTCGGTATTAATTAACAGAGTAACGTATAAAATACTGTACAGCTTTTAGTTTAGAACGGTCGGTATTAATTAACAGAGTAACGTATAAAATACTGTACAGCTTCTAGTCTAGAACAGTTGGTATTAATTAACAGAGTAACGTATAAAATACTGTACAGCTTCTAGTTTATAACAGTCGGTATTAATTAACAGAGTAATGTATAAAATACTGTAAAATTCTAGTTTTGAACAGTAGCTATTAATTAACAGAATAACGTATAAAATACTGTACAGCTTCTAGTTTAGAACAGTCGGTATTAATTAACAGAGTAATGTATAAAATACTGTACAGCTTCTAGTTTATAACAGTCAGTATTAATTAACAGAGTAATGTATAAAATACTGTACACCTTCTAGTTCAGAACAGTCAGTATTAATTAACATAGTAACGTATAAAATACTGTATAGCTTCTAGTCTAGAACAGTCAGTATTAATTAACAGAGTAACGTATAAAATACTGTACACTTCTAGTCTAGTTTATAACAGTAGGTTTTAATAAACAGAGTTTTATTAAAATGGTTGAATTAAACCAGCTTCTAGTTTAGAACAGTCGGTATCAATTAACAGAGTAATGTATAAAATACTGTATAGCTTCTAGTTTATAACAGTTAGGGTAAATAACAGAGTAACAAAAAAAATACTGTACACCTTCTAGTTCAGAACAGTCGGTATTAATTAACAGAGTAACATATAAAATACTGTACAGCTTCTAGTCTAGAACAGTCGGTATTAATTAACAGAGTAATGTATAAAATACTGTACAGCTTCTAGTCTAGAACAGTCGGTATTAATTAACACTGTAATGTATAAAATACTGCACAGCTTCTAGTTTTGAACAGTCGGTATTCATTAACAGAGTAATGTATAAAATACTGTACAGCTTCTAGTTTAGCACAGTCAGTATTAATTAAGAGAATAACGTATAAAATACTGTACAGCTTCTAGTTTAAGTCGGCATAATGATGAACATCGTTTTGATAATCGGTTGTTGAATTGTATACATGTTCATAATAATGTTCGTCTCCTGTATCATACGCTGGGTTTGTAGTTGCTGAGCCAACATCAGAGACCTTTTTAGATTTTATTCTGAAAAATATCAAAAGTCACTAATAAAATATAGCATCCCATCTCGAATTTACGTGTTTTAAACTAATCTCATTACAATTTGTTTTGCAGGCGTGAACATAAGAACACAGCGTATGTAAAAGGTGATTTGATTTGATGGTTGAGCTTTCCGGGAAAGATCTTAGCGGCATTGTGTATGAGTAATATTAATACGTAATTTCTTTCCCGTGTATAACTACATAGGAATAGGGTTTGGTTTGGACACGACGGAACTACAGATTTTTGAATAAAAACCATAATAACCCGGCAACTGGAAGTAAAATATTTGGCAAACATTTTGTGGAATTTTAAGTTACTGATTATTCGTTAAAACTCACTTTCTTCTCTGTAAACATATGATCACGATGAGTGATATTATAACAATAATAACTACTACTGCTGCTATTGATACACCAATTGCAACAGCATCAATTCCATCTACAAATATAAACCCAAGAGTTACTTCTACTTACTTCTACACCCGAAGCAATTTGAAGAATGGGAATATCAATTAAACTATCTATTACGTTTCCATTTATATCTAATAATATTTAATGTGGATATTGTTTTCCACTTTGGGAGTTTGGGTATATGTTTAGTTAAATGCGAAAGTATTATAACAAAAATGGTGACATAACAATGTAGAACAGACATCAGAGACAGTAAAAATAACCACAGAATGAGGACGGGCAATATTCATAATTACAATGTCAAGCTATTACGAAAATACCTGTTACAGTAGAAGGTTCAGTCACATCACCCATTGTAGAGGTGGTCATTTCTGAAATTAATAATATAAATTGTTTAATATATGATTAGGAGAATGATATCTTGTCCTTTCATACAACACACAACATTACTCTACCATACAACAACATCACAACAACAGTATATCAAATTATTTTCAAGTCCCATTCATTCTGGCTTCACGTACACATTGAAAACGAACAGAAGATATAGCGGAAAAAAAAATTAAGAAATACACGATATCTGTGGGCAGTCTCTATAACTTTCGCCATTGACAAGATTGGTCTATATTCTGCAGCTAAAACATTAGAAACAGCTATCGAATTGAAAATGTGAATCAAAATTGAGATTGAAATTGTTCCTATTAATTTCTTATAACATTTTTCAATTAAATATTTCAATACTTGGCTTCCGGTAGTATACAATCGCAAACCACGAACAAAAACAAACGAAGCTACCTTTAGTTGGGTCTTCGGTAAAAGTATCCATTGTAGTTCCAGTCACTTCTGAAATTAAATAATTTACTTTATTAAATTCACCCTTGTAGTGTCTAGCTATCTATTTATAGATACATATTTTAGATGGTTTACAGTAATTCAATATTGCCTATGATTACGTCAATATTAATACCCCTCTACCATGTATTGTGATTCCCGCCATTAGAGAGTCGATTGTAAAAATGTGTAATAAAGATTAAAGATGTATGATTAAATTCGGTCTTGTATATGGTTAAATCCGCAAGTGGGGTAATATAACAACCCTGACAAATGTAAATCAGAACTAAACACTTCCTGACACACCAACGTACAATACACAATGCTATTCTATATTTTCACAAAACAGAAGCAGTACAGAATTAACTTGTCAAAGCTAGGCCACCAAACAACACACTACATCACTCTACAATATAACAACATCACCACAGCACAGTAAACCAAAATACTTGAATGAAAACTGAAGATTGTTTATAAGATAGAAGTTATAGAAGAGCAACGAGTTTTCTTTAAATGACTGAATCAATACAGAAAATTAAACCTTTTACAATTTAAACTGGCTTATAAAAGATTTTACCTGTAGTAAGTGGTTCTTCAGTGACCTCCACTTCGGTTCCATTTATTACTGAAATTTAAACAGAGATATCTAAGGCCTTGTTATTGTTTATAATATACATCATTTAAAACAATATCAATACTAAAACTTACCGGCAAACCATGCTTTTCCACTACTGTCAGCTCGACATAAAAATTCCCTGTCACCAGAATTATACATAGCACCATTACCATAGCAACTATTATCCATAATACAATGGTCAGGCTGAAATAAACCATTACTATAATATATAACATCTATAATACAATAGTTAGACTGAAATTAACCATCACTATAATATATAACATATATAATACAATAGTTAGACTGAAATAAACCATTACTATAATATATAACATCTATAATACAATAGTTAGACTGATATAATCCATTACTATAATATATAACATCTATAATACAATAGTTAGACTGATATAACCTATTACTATAATATAGCGTCTATAATACAATAGTTAGACTGAAATAACCTATTACTATAATATATAACATCTATAATACAATAGTAAGACTGAAATAAACCATCACTATAATATATAACATCTATAATACAATAGTTAGACTGAAATAAACCATTACTATAATATATAACATCTATAATACAATAGTTAGACTGAATAAATCATTACTATAATATATAGCATCTATAATACAATAGTTAGACTGAAATAAACCGTCACTATAATATATAGCATATATAATACAATAGTTATACTGAAAAAAAACCATTACTATAATATACAACATATATAATACAATAGTTAGACTGAAATAAACCATTACTATAATATACAACATCTATAATACAATAGTTAGACTGAAATAAACCATTACTATAATATATAACATCTATAATACAATAGTTAGACTGAAATAAACCGTTACTATAATATATAACATCTATAATACAATAGTTAGACTGAAATAAACCATTACTATAATATATAACATCTATAATACAATAGTTAGACTGAAATAAACCATCACTATAATATATAACATATATAATACAATAGTTAGACTGAAATAAATCATTACTATAATATATAACATCTATAATACAATAGTTAGACTGAAATAAACCATTACTATAATATATAACATCTATAATACAATAGTTAGACTGAAATAAACCATTACTATAATATATAACATCTATAATACAATAGTTAGACTGAAATAAACCAATACTATATTATAAAACATCTATAATACAAATAGTTAGACTGAAATAAACCATTACTATAACATATAACATCTATAATACAATAGTTAGACTGAAATAACCCATTATAGTAACATATAGCATCTATAATACAATAGTTAGACATAAATTAACCATTTTTGTTACATATTACATTATATAATACAACAACTGCTTTTTGGAGAATACGGATCATTGACATAAATATTAAGCACTTGATTGTTTATATTTAAAAACTTACCGAAGCGATGCAGATCATTTTATCCGTGTTTTCTATACTACAGTTCATACATTCTGTATTATATATGATGAAATTTAACTGTTGGCTGTAGTTCTGACCATTATTAGATACCGACACTTTATAACCTGTCACAGTTTCATCAATAACTGGTACATCTACTGATCTTCTTCTACGTTTTCTAGATGGTAATTTACATGCTACTTCTCCAATACTCTCAAATACTGCTGTTATTATTTCTCTTTCTTTACTGACAGTAACTTTGTTATTGTTTATCTAGATATAAATAATACCAGATAATGTAAAATACGCTCAATAACAGCTTAACTCCATGGTAGTACAGTGGATTAGCTCCCAATAATTGAAAAACTGCATTCATTTGCATAGGTGGGGGGATACTGAATACTTCACTGAATAGTATTTCAAAATATACCAAAATAATGGGCATATATATATGAACGCTTTTTAAATTTCGAAAACAAAGTGCAACTTCCGAAAACGACATTTTCGGACACTTATACAATTGCCAAAATTACACAACGATTATTGTTGTATAGCACTGTCAAAATGGACCTGCTCAGTAATGTACCGTTATGTTCTTCTTATGTGTTAAACTGTGAGTTCTTGACAGCTGAATGGGCACAAATACGATTTTAAAGTGATAATAGGTCTTAGAATGAACATCAAATTTGAAAATTTTAAATTTGGTCAATAGGAGCTCTATTCATCAGTCAATATACCTACTTACATAAATAACATAAACAAATAAATAAATATCCAAAAAACTAATAAATTAACCATAAAGATGCATTTGATTATTGAAAAACGCTTTATAAATTGATTAAGCGTTTTAAAAAAATGACTTAGTTTTGCGCGTTTTAATGATTTTAAGAGATTATGTTACTTTATTACACCAGGTAAGTTCACTGATGAATATATAGTCATATTGACCTTTCTTGAGAACTAAATTTTTATGTTCATGCTAAGACCTATTATCCCTTTAAGTAAAAATAATAGCAGTTACCTTAAATGGTAATAGTTGACACTTGGTCTGGTCAGCATCTACAAATCTTCCACCAAAAACAGCCACTTCCTTACAATCATCTACTGTTAGATCACAATGTCCATCAGCTTCTAGATTGTGGGCTAATGGTGGTGTATTGAGAGATACTGAACAGTCTGATCCAATATACCCAGTGTTACAGATACATTTACCTGGAATTACAAAATAAAGTTGAAGTATGGAAACTATAGAATAGTTGTATTTGAGTGTACACATTGTATCTAGCACCTATGTTCACACAACAGTTTAAAAGCACATCAACGCGTCACACTGAATCCGTTTTGAAACGATCTAAAATCCCTTTAACGAAACCCCTTCAAACATTACTTGTAGCTTTTAACAATTTTAACTAAAACGGGTTATACATCGCGCTTTCCGGCTTACCCTTCAGTGCAAATTAGATGACAGTAGCAAGTCATCGAAAATCACTGCAATGTTATTCTATATCGCTTCAGAATGCAGCTTAAAATTGTTTTCTTTTATACCATTTTTTTAAGTTTAAAGTATTTTTGAAAGGATTTTAGTAGATTTGCAAGAAGCATAGACGGCTGGATGAAAATGTAAATTAATGCTGTTAGTGTCACCATGGTTACATATGAAGTCGCTTTAAATTGGTCCCAATTTTCAGCATGTGCAGAATTAATACGAGCCAATCTGCTAGTATACTTTCTGAATGTATATATGGAATGTGTCTAAAACGGAATAAATATATCTTTATGTCGACGTTAAAATGTTATGTTAAGTGACATGTTTTACATTAGTCCATTGTTTTAGCCTCTTGATAAATATTATGACATTATTTGGACAAATTTCAAAATGACTATCAAAGACAGATGTTACAGTGTAATAGCTGGACGCTGTGTTACGACTTAAGACCACCTACCGTCTTTACAAAGTCCCTGATCAGAACATTCCCCAAGACAAGCAACTTCTTCCACCATCTCCAGAATAGTTTTTCCATTTTCCACCTTTTCTTCTCTTAAAGTTCCATTCATTCTGGCTTCACGTATACATTGGGCACCGACAGAGGATACGGCGGAGAGTGCAAACACATCAGTTCCACTTAACTAGAATATAAACGATCCTTCAATATTTCTACTGAGTAACCTATAATAAGCATTAAGTCCAAAAGCAATATTGGCACTGGGTTTATAAGTATATTCGAATATGTATATTGTTTTTATTATTATTTATTCCTTTTATAACGGTATATAGCTAATAGTAGCGTAAAGCGAGTACTATAAGTTGTGACACGAAAATTGAATTATTTATCTGCAGACACACATACCTGTATATCGCTAATGCATGTTCCTATAGCCTCTTCTATATTAATACCTCTAATATCCTCACATCTCTTAATAACCATAGAATTATTAAACAGACCAGAACAATATTCACTAGCACTGTTTCTAGACCATCCATTCTTCCAACTTACATCCTAGATAAAATATATCTATTTTGTACAGGTTAAATTGTTTGATATTTCTCTAGTTATTTTTATAGATTTAAACGAGTTGAATATTTATTTTAAACAATGCATGTTCATCATTGTTATGTCCAGATGTGATTAATGTGCATGATTGACATGCATAGCCTAAACACAAAATATCTACACATACCCGCCTCAGTCTTCGGTAGTGCAATGCTACTGGAGGTTTTAAACCACGAGGAAGCGATCTTTTCTTTCGTGAAGGATTGATACATCGTTTTTTATGGAACAAGGTATAATCTGTTTCAGAAGAACAGGTTGTCGCCCCTGGTACTGGGCTACAGTTTAGTGATTTTTCTAGATCTCCAGCTACTCTTTCATCACAACGACAATGTTGGAACCTTACAGTATCATTAGTTGTCCACTCCGGTAGAGATCTCCAGTTGCCCGGATCAAACAAGTTAAAGTCTGCCTGTACTCTGTAAATGATAAATAGTTATTATTCCTTTTCTCCGTACTCTACACTTTTCAATCTCTGTTCGATCTAATATGTGGGTGTAAGGCTCGCGTTTTAAGAAGCATTCATCAAACTTTTAGCTTTGATCTTATATGACCTACTTGAAAAATTAAATGATGTATACGTTAACTGTCTTATCAATTAAAGGTATTACTGATTTCTTGATAAATTCCTTCCTGGTAACATATGGTCACTTAACAGTCCTTCCCCTGTGTATATTGTGTCTATGACAGATGATGTGGAAATCTTGCTCGAAAATACCCAAAAATAAATAGCTATTATTATTATTGAAGTACAGATTGTAAAGTAATGTACACCAATGTTACTATAAAATACCTGAAAGAGTTGAAATATGCGTCATTATATTCTACAGTTGGTGGATCAGCTCTTAATTCACCACATAAACCAGATGTTTTACCAATATCTCTCACTGATGGGTATATATATATATTTAACCAGTTGTTTCTGTGTCGAGAAATTTCTCTCAGATTGATTCTTATTTTTGTATCACTTTGGAAATATATCTTTTAAAAAAATATAACAAAATATTCAAACAGAACATAATTGATAACATGTATTGATAACAATGACAAATGTTTCATACGAGAAATATATACCTGTTAGTGCCAGTTTGACAATAACTTGTAGAGTTTAGTGGGATAACCAGGATTCAATTTGTTTTCCTCGATAATATTCAATATACCTACCTCAAACTCCGTTTCATGTTTTTTCCTAACATCAAGAACATCAGCACCATCATCACATAATATATAGTCAATATACCAATATCCTAGGTTACAGCGGTTGATCATAAAGACAGTTCTTCCTACTCTTACTACAACACCACACACACAATATCCTGTTTGCCTTACAGTACAGTCCGTTATCTGCACCTGGACCTCCACATTGTCCATTTGTAACAAGGAGAATATACCAGTCAAGGTGAAGTATGAAGGATGAAAGGATCCCCTGAACCAGAAAAAGAAGAGTATAACATATATGGATCTTTAGTGACCAAAGAGGTATATTTTATATAAATAAGATGTATTCGGCCATCCTCAAAACTTTTTTTGGTGGTTCTTATATTGTTCCCTGAATATAATTCCTGATTTTCAATTCTGAAATTTTCTTATGTCACTTGACAAAGCTCTTCAAAGATTACAATCGCAATTTGCAACAGGCTATAAAACCGGAAGTAAACACCTAAGAGAAAACTGACGATACACAGTTATCATTGAAGAAAGAACATGATTTTTAAATGCTACAAATTTGATTTGAATATTTAGTGGTGTGTATCACGGGGGCTTGGGGTTCTTGCATGCCCAGTTTTTGACTACTTTTTGGTCTAGATTTGGAATTTGATGTCTGTGATTGTATTTTCAGAATTTTCTAAAAATTGTAGTTTTGTGTGCAGGGCTAGTCAAGAGGATGTTGATAAAATGTAGTGGTTGACTAGTTACTCACGGTAATGCGATATTAAATTTTTGTAACGAAACCAAGTATTGACTAGGCTTTCATGTGACATATCGAAAGGTTTTCAACGAGATTTCTGGAAAGGAGCTATAGAAGGTTGAATAACGTGATTTAACATGGAAACAGATGACAAATGAATTAGTGGTCCATCTTATTTGGGAACATTCCAAGATCTGAATTAGGTACATGATCACGCCAAATTTCATTCAAATCAATTGAAACCTGTAGTTTCTATCGAATTCACAAGCTAATTTTGATACACTTTGACTAGGTCAAGGGCTATGATTCAAAAACACTTCATCGAAATATCGTCAATATCGAACTTGTCCAAGATCACATCGATGTTAATGTACACATCAACCTTCTCATGCCTCTATCGCGTTCACAGACCAATTTCGACGTTTTTTTTTTATCAAATCAAGGACAATAACTTCCAAAAAAACGTTCATCGAAAACTTGTCAGTATTGAACTTGTCCAAAATCTCATCATTCTACCATACTGTTTGTGTTGTGTTATCAAAATTTAATTGGGTACGGACAGGTTTTATATTATGTAACCAACAGTAATTTGGGCACGAACTGGTTTGCTGAGCAATTTGACCATTGTTTATTTTTGATCGGACGGCAACCTCTTGGAACTTGAGACGCCATTTGTGATTTTACAGTCTGTTTTCGATGCACCACGGTGTAAGTTTTGCTTTATATTGTCAAATTATGATAAGTAATCATGTCTAATGCTTTATTTTTGTATGTTAATTGATAAATTATATAGTTTAAGTATTTGCAAGATTTATCATAGTTGCAAATTCGTCCACAATATACCATTTATACTATCTTCGATTCATTATTGTGAATTAATTGTTTTTTGTAATTTTCAGTTTTTGACCTAATGTCACACTACAGGCCACACTGAGCATGGTGTAAGGTGTGAAGCTGCACAGTAGAAAAACCGTGATTACCAGATGTTATCATAATTTGGCTGAGTTAATGGTTGCTTTGCTGAATGTGGAACGTCTTTTGGAGGATGGAGCCTTTGGATATGTATCAATTAATACAGATGAATGATTTATGGTGGCTTTATTCGTATACAAAGAAACCTGTAATTTTTAACATGAACATGGCTGTGAACTCTTATAACAAAGATAGCTTGCCAGGCAAGGTAATATACGCCCACTGGCAGCATTTATTTCAAATAAAAACTTTTCAGTAAGGTTACAAAAGTGGAATGAAATATTCTACCTTCCACCATATATTTTTTTCTAGGGTCTCTAGTTTCATTAAAAACTGTCAAGAATTGTACCTAACTCAATTCATTAAATATTTTTCGGTATTTTTATGATTTGCAATAGGGTTCACCCTTAATAATATTTTGATATTTTTAATTCTTAATAAGGCTCATTCTTGGTTGATATTAAATAATTTCAGCGAGTTTTGTCAAAAATGAATGTTTAGAGTGTTCACAAGCCAAAAGTTGAAAGCGATTTTGAAAACAGGCCCAATAACTGACACTAAATATTTTTCGATTTATCTGATTTTCAATAGGGTTTATCCTTGTGAGAAAACAAATACTAAAGCCAAGCTTCATCAAAATCCATTCAAAATTGTTCTTTCTAGAGTGTTTCCGAGTTAAATTGAACGCGATTTAAAAAACAAGAGCAATAACTTGTACTAAATATTTTTCGATTTTCAATAGGGTTCATCCTTGGGAGACAACAAATACTCCAGCCAAGTTACATCAAAATCCATTAAAAATTGTTCTTTCTAGAGTGTTTACAAGCTAAAATTGAACGCGTTTTCAAGAACAAGGGCTATAACTGACACTAAATATATTTCTATTTATTTGATTTATAATAGAGTTCATCCTTGGGTAAAAACAAATACTCAAGCCAAAGTTAATAAAAATCAATTAAGAATAGTTCTTTCTAGAGTGTTTACAAGTTAAAATTGAATGCGTTTTCAAGAACAAGGGCAGTAACTCATACTAAAAAAAATTTCGATTTCGCTTTTCAATAGGGTTCATCCTTGAGTTATAACACACTCTCACACCAAGTTTCATCGAAATCCATCAAGAATTGTGCCATGTAGAGTGTTTACGAGACAAAAATCGAACGCGTTTAAAAGAACAAGGGCAATAATTCATATTAGAAATATTTTGATAATTTTCAATTAGGCTCATCCCTTGCGATATCCAACAATTTCAGTGAGTTTTGTCAACATTGGTCATGAATTGTACCTTCTAGAGTATTTATTAAAAAGTTAAACCTGTTTTCAAACACAAGGGCAATAACTGACACTAAATATATTTCGATTTATTTGATTTTCAATAAGGTTCATCCTTGGGTAAAAACAAATACTCAAGCCAAGATTTATCAAAATCCATTAAAAATTGTTCTCTCAAGAATGTTTACAAGCTAAAATTGAACGCGTTTTCAAGAACAAGGGCAATAACTCATACTAAATGTTTTTCGATTTCGCTGATTTTCGATAGGGTTCATCCTTGGGTAAAAACAAATACTCAAGCCAAGTTTTATCAAAATCCATTAAAAATTGTTCTCTCAAGAATGTTTACAAGCTAAAATTGAACGCGTTTTCAAGAACAAGGGCAATAACTCATACTAAATGTTTTTCGATTTCGCTGATTTTCGATAGGGTTTATCCTTGAGTTATAACATACTCTCACACCAAGTTTCAGTAGGGTTCATCCTTGCGTGATCATAAACACTCATATTAAGTTTCATCTAGATCCGTCAAGAATTACACCGTGTAGAGTGTTTACGAGCAATTGTGGACGGACGGACGGACGGACGGACGGACGGATGTGGGTGACGACAATATACGCCCCCCATTTCATGTGGTCGTATAAAAAGGGTTTGTTAAGAGTGATTGATATGACATTGTAACCTTCATGAAGAACAATTCTCTTTATTATTTTTGCCTGTTGTTTAATGTTTAATACGAGTTTTGTGTGATTGTTGTAGCACCTTGTTGTATCATCTTATGATTTATGGGTATTACTTTTGATTAATATAGATCATTGGTTTAATCTTATTCATATGTTATTGTGACATTAGTGCTTGGTACTGAATATGCTTTCACAGTAATTTTGGTTAGAGTACATTACTTTTTCAATGATTCATATGCATGTCTATTGATTGAATACTAGTATTGAGATCAATTTAGTTACTTGATATTGGTAACTATTAACTGTAATTATGGCGTCTCAGATTGGTGCTAAAGCAGACATTCATATGCCAAAATATATGGATGATCCTCGTATCAGAACTTCAACAGAAAAGGGTTGCGAGCTTCATTCTGCACGTGTTCAGACATTAAAAGTCAAGTGTGCTTGGCGTAATTTAGAAGACTTGATCAATAACATTACCGTCGAATCAGTAAACTGCGTCGCCAAGTGGTGAGAAGAACCAAGATGATTTCGACTATGAAGGACTATTGACCATAAAGCTGACAGTCGTAAGACACGATCTGATTAAGAAGCTCCCATGTCGATGGATGAAAAAGTTGACACGAAGCCGAATAAACCTTCGAATCCAGGTGTAAATGTTGTTTGTAGCTTTTTTATCAAAAATATTTAACAAGGCCAATACGAGCAGTTTCGATTGTACTTTAGCGGTACCTTATTTAGCAGATCGTGTGATAATCAATGTTTTTTCCTGACGCCATAAAAGCGAAGGGACGACACGACATTTATAAAATAAATCGAAGACTTGGAAGCCCCAGCGTCTGTAAGTAACATATAAGTTTTGCAATCGCGTGTTTTAAATTCACGGCTAATCAAATCAGGCTTTTATATGTCGAATAATTTATGCATTTGCGAAAACTGCCACCATTACTAGCGCACAAGCGGAGGTACTATATGCACGTAATGCAGCTGATTTTGTTAAGTCTAATAAACCACCTCAGGGTAGTCAGAGTGAAAAAAATGAAGTTGTTCAGAAAGATAAAAAAAAATTTCTGTAGTTGGCAGAATAAATGGCATGGATAGTCAATCAGTTGACCCGAAGAAAATTCTTAAAATTATGGACAAATACCCATGACCTGCAAACATACAAGCAAAAGTTTCAAGTGTGAATAAAAATATTTGGGGATATTTGAAAAGTGGCACTAGGTCTAATGACATTAAGTACAAAAGAATGGCTGATAGAATGGTATGACAAATTTAGCAAATACACTTCTGTTTTTAATTTAACAAGTATTGAATTGAAAAGACTAACTACTGAAATAAAGTGGAAGTGCAAAATATTTCAGAAAAAGATTTCAGATTGTACCAAAATGGTTATGAATTCATTGGTGCTTATTGGACATGCCAATCAAGAGTGGACCAGAGGAGATGAGAAGCTCTTAAACCAGATCTAACTACAATATTCCAACATATTTGTATTCCAGGGCCAATATTGGTTCATCAGAATATTTATTTGGAGAAGTTCTGTCCAAGACAGTGAAAGATCTGAAAGAGACCTCTCAAGTAGGTTCCTCGTTTGCGGGACATTATAATTCCTATAACTCCAACAGAAATTATCAGCCGTTATTTTAAAAAAAAACTAAGATCTATCGCCGTCAGGGCAAATACGGCAATACGGCAGTCATCGGAAGGGAAACAGTACCAAGTTCAAGAAATAGGAGAAAGATACAAGAATCAAGCTTATATGAAAATCCTGACTTATCCCCCAGTAGGTTATTCTTTTAATGATTGGGATTTTTTTTATTTCCACCTTGAAACTAGAAATACCCAAAGGCTTTAAAGCAGGTAAACTGTAGGATCATGTAGATACATGGAAAAGTATGACTTCTGATGTCAATGTGCTGAAAACCTTTTCTGGAATGTCAATTCAATTGTCACAATACAGTATCTAGTTCAATCATATGTTCCTTATCCATACAAGTATCATGATGTAAAGTTGACTATTATTTCAAAACAAATTTCTCATATGTTGAGTAAAGAAATAAAAGAGAAAACTGAACATGAATCAAGAGACTTTATATCAAATATACACGTACTAAGAAAGATATGTCAAGAGTTGTTATTGACTTAAAAAACTTTAAGAATAATGGTTTTAAAAGTTTTGATGTGATTTATTCAGATTAATCTTACAACAATTTTCATCATGAAAGTATGACAAGGTACCCAAACAAAAAAAAGTGAACGAAAAAGGTTTTTCGATCGATAATAATGTTACCCCCCCTGTACTGATTTATGATTCACTTATAATACAGGGACGGACGGACAGACAGGGATGACGACAATAAAAATAAAATAATAATAAAAATCTTTATTTTACATGGGTCAGAATTAGGCCCAATACACAATAACATGGTCCAGTATCACATTCAGACCATATACAATCGTCTAAAAATTGTGACAGATTTTCAACGTACAATTTGTTTATAAAATGAAAATGGATATCATATACAGTTCCCGCGGCCATGCACAAAGCAGCCAAAAAAAACCGCACCCGTGCATCTCTAACAAACCGCACACCGAAACGCCGTACACCTTCCACAGTCATGCACCCGAATTAAAATGTGGGCGTATACAAATGGAGATAAAAAGTTTCGTGTTATAATTTATTCAAGAGATACCAAAAAAAAAAACTCTTTAAAGACAGAGTGCCCTTTGTCACTTCCGGTTGCAAAGAAAATGCGTCAAATTGCATTTAAACTATTTATTTTTACAAGTTTTCTAACGATGTCACATCAAATAAAAACGAGGAATTGGTATTTTTTTACTGTGAGCTCGGGGCAGAAAATAATATTATTAAGAAAATAAGACTAGACCATTAAACGCAAGGCTCATAACACAAATTTTGTCATTTAATGATGACGTTATTAACCTCTTGAATATCAGTGAGAAAACAATTTATTTTAATAAAGAAAAAAAAAAGAAATTGATGTCCAATCTACGAGGTAGTATGCCTTTTTAGATCGATTTTAATGGTAGCTTTGTGTCAGCAGAACATCAGAAGGATTGCAGTGAAACAATCTTATCCCATTTTGTTTGACTTAAAGCCTCGATCTAAATACAGTAAAGATATATTACTAGTTATAAGAAATATAATACTTTACCACGAGGAGCTATAAAAATCCCGAAAATACAAATAATATCCGAACATTCGACATGATCTGGCTTCAATCAGTGATGTATCCTTGACTATATTGATCTGAAAGTAAGGTAGAAATAATTAGCCAACTATTAGAGTAGAAAACGGAACTATTAGCTCTGATATGTTGTAAATTTCACATTGATGTGCAATCCATAATGAGTCTGTAGGATATAAGCTTGTTTTTTTTAATCGTGTTCTGTTCGTCATTTTTACTACCAACCCTCCAAAGAAATATTTAACAGAATATAGAAAAATTTATTTATGAATATTCTTGAAATTCTTAAATGTTCTTTTTTGCTTTCTCTATAACATCATATTGATTTGTAACTGCCACTGCATAGTTCTTTCATAATGCTCGATGTTTTTCATTTTTTAATTCAAAACTGAAATTGCATAAAGTTTGTAGCATTCACAAAAAAAAAACAACTACGGATTTGAACCTAGCACACTCAAATTTCCTTAAATGCAACATAGTTTTTCCCAGTGATATATTTATTTTAATTTAGTTTATTAAATGATGATTTGTTTCAAACTTCATTAGCCCATGATATAACATTTTTATTAACTTACCGTTACTGGTTCAAGAAAGTAATTCTCCCAGATTCGTTGACTGAAATATAAATCGTCAGTTCGAAGAAATACTTTCTTTTGAGTAACCATTTGTCCATAATCTTCAGTTATAGTCGTGGTGATCTCTAATGAATAGAGTCTGTTCCAATCTGAAGTTTTGATAGAAATGCCACACACGCCATTAGCTGTGGGAGTAGGTTCGCATTGATCCTGCACTTCTCTGGGTATATCAGCAGTTACTACGAAATCACAGCCTGCAGAATCATCACAACCAATTGGAACTGCGGGGCGAATTCTTATAGTGGCCATCTCCCCTTCTTTCATATTAATAACCGGATTCTCTATCTAAATATAATGATTTTAATAAATAAGTCAATAACTACAGATGAGTGATATATATAACACAATGCATATACTATAGATGTATTTTATTTCAAATTTGTCGTATATTCGTAACAATTTTCGTTATAGCAATAGGGTTTACCTCTAATATATTAATGTCTCGAATTAAACCACCCCAAACAAAAGTCCAAAAATGTTCAATTCAGGACTTTTCAACCAGATGGAAAGTCTTTTCACCCCTGTGAAAAGTAAAGTCACTATCATTTTAGAAAAATTGAATATTGTAAATTTGATTCCGTATATCAGCCATCGTAGGTTTATAGCTGAGACAATAATTTCAATCCAAAATAAAAAGGAAATTGATGGAATTTAAAAAGAAGAATGGTATCTTGCCTTTATTCCTATAAATTTATTGTGACTGATTGACGGAGAACTCGTTCTCCATTCCCCATCAATATTTACAGCAGCTTTAATTTCACAGTGAAGCTAAAATATAAAAATAAATTTCAATGTCATACAATTCAAGACTATAGTAGAAATGACACGAATGGAGTTTTTAAGTCGTGCTCTTATGCACCTTATGAAGACGGGCAACGTCATGCAGTGTAGAATGAGAGGAATTTTACCAGAACAAGACTTCAATAGAAGCCAAGATTTTAGACTAATAATTGGCTCTCTTTCATCGTGATATTATCTGTTAGCTGAAAGAACATACTTATTTTATTAAGTAACATTTTCATTAATTTGCCTTAACCTCACTACATTAATCGACCCCATAGGAAAAAAGTTTTGACTCCAACTTAATTAATAACAAAAATTTGACCTCAAAATATGTTCCAGATTGCACCAAATCTATTAAGTTCCTTTCAGATACTCCAAAAGGAGATTGCCTCCCCATTAATTATTTTTAATATGGTCAAAGTAGCGATATTGTCAGCTGGTTAGTGACAATAGACAGTTGTTTATACTACGACAAAACTTCCCAATAACATTTTCGACGCACAACGGTTAAAAAAATCCGTTGGTAACCTGTCTGCTTAACCTTGTTACCTGAAATCCGACTGTAGTGATATTATTCTCTCTTAACCTGGTATCAGTTAAACTTCTCATTTTATTGACATCATTATAATCTGTGTAGTCAGACTCGTATACCATCACATCATGTACAAACCTGAAACCAAACAACCTGGTTATAATTAAATTTGTTGTAAACCCATTAGTAGTAATAGAGTATATAGATATCTGGCACCCCTTCGCTTTGCTTCGCTACTGAATATCTAAATATTTTTTTATTATTATTTGCCCACTCATACTCCCTTTAAAATAAAATACATCACCAAAAAATGTCTTTAATAAACATTCACTCCCCTATACTTATTTCGGCTCAGGAGACATTCAAAAATCTCTAAACTTCCCGGTTTCCCATGGGCTAAATAGAAAGGTAAAAAACATTTTCCAGGTCATAACTACACTGGTCCCTGTACAAGGTTAGATTTACGACTAGATGAAAATGATAATCCGAAACCAGGTGAAGAACAAGTTGATGCTTCTGCACTTAAACACGACAAACTATACAGAGATGAAGACTTACATTTTCGACATGAAGCAGACAGACAAACGATTAAAGAATTCCAAATCCCCCTTTTAGAGAAAAGGGAAAAGCAGATGAAAATCATAAAGAATTCAGACAAACTAAAAACTGTTTAAAAGTTAAAGTATTCGCCAAAGATGATATTTTGTCAGCTGATTTATTAATATGCCCCCAGAAAGAGTTTATGAATATTGTTTAAAGATGGGTTGCCTCATTAATTAGAGCCAAAGTAAGCTTACTAATTGATTAATTGGGGTTTCTAATGAATAATCCATGTATTCTCAAGTTCAAAAGACCTATGTGGACGTAGAAATGCTTGTGGAATCCATTTGACTCTGATCTGCTTTGAAACGCTAAATTTAGACTCCATGTTTGTTCACGTGACCAAATGACGTCATGTGAATGAAGGCGTCTAAAAATTGATTTTGTATTTTATTATTAGTGAGTTAAAACTTATTTAAATTAATTCATAATGTTTTTACAAATGATATTTAAACGTTTTATTGCCTTTTGCTAGAGATAATAAATGGAATACCAAAAATACCATTGTTATTGTGGCAAATATTAAGGAATGTGGGCAATAACAATAGCGTCCGGCTACGTCATGATTAATGTACCGAATTGACAGACTGGATGATCCAAAAAAAAGGTCAACGATATTTGAGACTTGACGTATATGAAAATAAGGCCTAAATTGTTATATATATATATGATGACAGTATCCTACTAACGGCAAAGGCGTTGCTAATTGGGGTGCAGGCAGTGGTGGCCCCAGAGTAAAAATTTAGGACCGACCACCGTGGTATATATATATATATGAAAATAAGGCAAGGCAACTTTAACAGTTATAGATTTACAGTATATCCTGTTCATACGACCACCTTTATTAAGAGCCCACCTTCAATAAGCGACCACAATAAAATCCCACCTACGAGTTTTCAATGTAATTATCGACTAATAAGCGGCCACCTTCATTACGCGACCAGCGGCCATGTGTTTACACTCCCAATTGATTAAAACAATTCAATTAAGCGACCATGACACTTTTGATTATCTCCCGTAACAAAAATCACGTTCCCGCGTCGGTGATATTCAATGAGATTATCGCTAATCGGTAATTAGATAATCTTCTACTTCTATACCTTGTTGCTGATTAATAAGGAAAGATATCATCGTATTGACAATTATTATAAAGTACTGTAAAGGCTTCAATATTTCGTTTTTGGTAAAATTTAGACTACCGTAAATTTGATCAGAAAGCGAAAGTAGGGTATACCGGATGTTGTTATAAAAACATATTAATCAGGTGAAAATGGAATAAAGCGTGTTACCGGGCAATTAAAATGCAAGTAAAGAAGGATATCTTATTGATTTAAGGTAGAGAATTTTGACTTTGAAAACGATAATAACTGTGAGAACTTTGGTATCTAATAGAAAATAAAATACGACAAAATAGAGTCTCCCGTCGGTAGATAGGAGATAGCATGCAAAAGCAGTAGAAACTATACATGTATGAGTAAAAGTAAGATCCTATGATTTCAAAAATGTCAAAACGAAATGGTCTTGCAGTTCCTCTCTTAAGAGACCACCTTCACTCAGCGACCGTTTTTGAATATTCCCTTGAGTGGTCTCTGAATACAGGTTCTACTGTATATACAAGATCTAACTATATACAGGTCTAACTGTTAAAAAAGCATTTGAAAAAATAATGAAACATGGGAAAACAAAACAGTTATGGGTAGATCAAGGAACAGAGGTATATAATAAAAACATGAAATCTCTAGGGTTTGAAATTTACAGAACATATAACGAAGGTAAAGCTGTAGTAATTGAGAGATTTAACAGAACTCTAAAAAAAATATTCAAAAAGGATACAGGATTGAACTCCTAACAACAGTTAGGATTTTTGTCGATAAAAAAATTAATAATTGTATAATAATAGAATTCATTCATCTATAAAAGTTACTCCTACAGAAGATTAAAAAAATCCAGATATTAGAAAATCAATTAACACACAAAACAATTTTGAAAATGAGAATTCAAATATTAAACTCAAATTTAAAGTTGGAGATAGAGTTCGTATTTTTAAATATAAAAGTAAATTCGAAAAAGGTTATGTTGGATATTGGACGAATGAAATCTTTATTATTGATAAAGTTAATAAAACTTCACCACCAACTTATAGTTTAGTAGATTTACATGGTCAAGAAATCTTGGGTAGATTTTATCAAACCAATCAAACTGATTTTTAAAAATGATTACTTTCGAAGAATTCAAACAATGATATGGAACAGATACTACCAAAAATTTTTAATTAATCAGATGGGTAGAAAAATCAAACATAAGACCTTTTGACTATTAAATGCGCGATCAAAAATCATCGCTAAAAGACCACACAAAGTTCTATGCTATTACTAATATCCATACTTCAGATCAAAAAGGTGTTCATCATTCTTTCTATTTTTTCGATTCATATGGATTAGATCCAACTAAAGAATAATTGATTTAAATTATCATCCAATAAAATGTTCTACTTTTCAAATTCAAAAACCAGGAGATAAAGTTAGTGGTCACCTTTCTCTTTGGGTTTTATATCAATTAAGTTTAGGTAAACCATTTGAACAAATAATATTAAATCTTGTTTTGAAAAAATGAAATAAATTTGGTTTAGGAAACTTAAAGAATGAAGCTCCTACATTATCGATTAATAAATTCAAACCATATTTTGCGGATCAAACTGGAGACACACTTCAATGTGATATAGATATGAATAATTTCAAAATAACTAATTTAAGATCTTTCAACTGAAAACAGATGCAATAAATTAAGGTTATTTAACTCAAACAACTAAATGCTAACATCAAAAAATTAATGTATTAGATAAAGATAGTAAAAACCAATTGGAAAACCAGCAAAAACTTTTAGACTCACGTCATAAAAATCTAGAAAGTTATCCTTAACAATTAACTAGATCAGTTGATAAAACTCGGTTGGAGAGGATAAGTTTACACCACAACTAGAAGAAAAAATTAAAAATCAAAATCAGATATTTAACTGATAGGTAACATTAAACCTGGTATAACAGTTCGCACCCATTTTTGCTCCCATTATAAAAATTATAAACAAAGTGTACCCATGAGAACCATATTTTTATCTGTTATACAAACAAAAAGGGGTCCATTCCAAAGTACAAAATCACACGTAGTTGCCATGGTAAGCTATGGTATCTAGGGAAGTTCCGCATAATTTTGTATTTACGAATTTTACTGGAAAGGGCTCTAGTACTACGCTCCAATATCTCTTACACTTACTGTATGCAAATAGGGTTTTAACGGAAACGTATTTAAATGGGCCATAATCTGCCACAAAGTATGGCTGGCTGTCCTTTG
>CM060201.1:34858956-34944270 GCA_030562195.1 Nipponacmea schrenckii
AATACCAGAATAAACAGCAAGGCCAGTGTAACAGATAAACACACGCCAAGAATCATTACCATTTCACCTGAAAAAAAACAAAACAACAAGATCTAAGAAGAAAGTCATCGTGAAACTTTTGAGATTCTATATACTACAGTCTTGTCCAAAAAGATCAGTATTTAGAAATTGCCCATTCAGTAAAGTGTCGATTCCATTGTTACATACACACTGAACATTACATAGAGAGATACATTGAATTAATGACGTTCTTTTATATCTTCAAAGATTGCTGAAACTTAAAAATATATAGGCATACGAATTCCGAATTAAATATGTATATATTTATTTCATCGTTAGCGTTAGCGAATTTTATATTTATTTGTTTATAATTGCCCACGAATTTAATCGAACCAAATGCTACGCCTTATTTGTAGCTTTTTCTTTAGCTTTCACATACCCTCTAATCTATCAACAATTTAGACTCCCCAGAATACTGATAACCCGATGTTTCTAATTCTTAAAATGCCCACTCGAAGTTGATATTAACATAGATCGCTCTTTTGGGCTTTTATTTTTACCTGTTTCGTAATCCCGAACATCAGAGACAAATTCATTGTGATCATAAACATCGGTGTTGGTTTTCTGACTGCCTTGATGATTACTATTATCTACAGAGCTTGAAATCTCGGGGTTCATTTGAACGGTTGCAGTTGGTTGACCTTCATACGTATTTCTTATTGAAGATAAAGTAGTCCACAATGACGGACTTGACGTTTTGGTAGATACAGTAGATGGACGAAACGTCTCGATAGGTGAAGATACGACAAGTGACGTGTCGGTAGTTGAAGATAGAATAGTTGGTAGTGACGTCTTGGTAGTTGATGATACAGCAGTTGGAGGGTACGTATTGGTAGTTAGAGAAACAGTCGTGGTACTTGATGTTTTGGAACACAGAGTAGAATCACCTTAAACGATAAAATTGGAAAAACGTTTTAATATGTGGATATTTAACAACAATATATACTGATAAACAAGTAATAATGTTCATAGATTTAATTTATTTCAGACGAAAATTATATTCGTACTCGATCTTATGGGACAATGAGTATTTCAGGTGGTCAGAATGCACTTTCCCTTTATAATCAATTACTTACCAAAGCAATAGCGTTCGTCACTACCGAGAGTTCTCATTAAATTATACACCATATAGTCAGTACAGTTTTTAATCTGAATCGGATATTCGACTTTACAGCAGGATGAAAACATACTTAAACATCCAGTTCGATTAACAATACCATCTTTTACTGTAGGATGGGTACCTATAGATAACATGATAAAACATACTTAAACATCCCATTCTATCAACTATACCATCTTCTACTGTAGGATGGGTACCTATAGATAACATGATAAAACATACTTAAACACCCCATTCTATTAACAATACCATCTTCTACTGTAGGATGGGTACCTATAGATAACATGATAAAACAAACTTAAACATCCCATTCTATCAAATATACCATCTTCTACTGTAGGATGGGTACCTATAGATAACATGATAAAACATACTTAAACAACCCATTCCATCAACTATACCATCTTCTACTGTAGGATGGGTACCTATAGATAACGTGATAAAACATACTTAAACATCCCATTCTATCAAATGAGCGTTACTAAAACATGACCCTATATGAATTTTAATGCGTGCCTACCCGAAAGTGTGTCTAAAGTACCGCGTCTTACTGTCTTGTGCTTATTTGTGCATTATTGACAACGATCGAAAAAGTAACAGACCTACCATTTAACAAGACATAACAATGATACCGATACTTAAACGTCCAATTTTGTCAAAATACAATCTTGTACTGTACGAAGATAAATTGGAAAGTAAAACGCACCTACCATTCAACCAAACATTGCTATGAGAGCCACAATATCCACGAGTAACACACTGAGTAGGCATTGTAAGATCGTCTCCAGTTGACTGTAGCTGGACTCTTCTCCATCCTTCATCTATAAATCTATCATGAGACTCAGAATAATACAGGTTACAGTTAATACTTCGTCCACCATCATCATATAACATTGAGTAGTTGCTACACGGATCATCTTGTGATATAACTTAAATACAAACATTTTATACAAAAGAAAATCCCAGATACTTGACATGAAAATATCAACATTTTGCGCATTTTATTCAATAAGAGAGTAGCATATTTGATTTCTTCAAGCATTTTTTTTTAGAGCAACTCGATGTCAAATTGTCACAATATAGAATATGATTTATGAATAAAGGTCCGCTACTGCTAATATACTATCACCTATAAGAATATATTTTACGAATAATTTTTGTTCAGCTAGATATTGTGAAATTTTTATTTTACATATATTATTTGTAAAGATCTGAAAGACAAGGTTGGTTGGTTTCACTGTGAGCAGTTATCAAGTTTATAGTTTGATGTATGAATACCGACTGATGGGCGTGTCTCAACTGGATTAAATATAGTTGCAGCCTTAGTAATATGACGGTCTTAATATTGGGTATAAATTACTTGAGTCGAACTAGAGAATTATAGATATCCATATGGTACTTTAAGTCACACACACACACATATATATATACGTGACTTAAAGTACCATATGGATATATGTATATATATAATGAGATACAACTTAATCAATTCATGACTGACTACAAATTGGGCTCTTCTTATCTCATTGTATCTCATTATGTCGACTTACATAGTCGTGTCGTGTGCTATGTTTTTTTTTCTTCTCTTACCACCTGAAGGTATTTCAGGATTAATCCACTACATCACAACTATTACTCCCGGTTTTGACTTTCTCTGAACAAGATTTTTGTTAAATGTAATTGTTTTATTGGTACAAATGCTCATTGGGTTATAGATTTCTAGTGGTGAATTTACCTTAGTATGCAAATAAAATATATTCTCCTTAGTGGAAAATAGATCAGTAAAGAGAAAAAATTATATAGTCGACTATCAGGTCGATTTGTCGTCTTCTTTACTAGATTGAAAACGATTCCCTTTTATGAAAGTCACTCTGTATTTTAAAAACCAAAATTTAATAAAAAAAAATAACGTTCTTATGCCAAAATATGACGCAACGGAAAACACTGGTTCATCTTATTAACAACTTTTAGATATGGACCAGACGGCGGTGTTTGTATTCATATTTGTGAACCATATTTCGGTATTGGTAATCTCACGTAATTTTACTGAATCCAGAATATAAATTAGTCTTTTAAAAAAAATAATAGACGGCCTACCTGATAATGGTAATATCATAAATAATAACAACCCCACCATGTTATGATATTCATGTGATATGATTTAATCTTACAAACCACTAGAAATAACTTCCTTGATTAACAGCCCGAAACGATGCAGGCCATAGAGCCTTTCAACAGTTAATATCACATGATATGTTGTAGTTTATTTTATCCTCATTGTATCAAATTAAACGAAACTAACGTAATAGGGTATTCCCTACTAACCAGAGAAATAAAATCACGAAGAGAAAGAATCGATGCTAAAATAAAATAAAAAAAAAAAAAAACGAATATCCTCAGGACGTCAGAATTTGCAAAGAAGTTGTCTTGTCGAACATATTCCTGATCCCGAATCCAGAACCAATTTAAGGCTTAAATAGTCGTAATAGATCTAGCAAATATAATTGCTCTACCATTCTTCCAGAGATAGCTCTTTATCATTCTCCCAGAGAAAATTTCGGTTTCAAAAAATATTTTATGTTGTTTTTTGCCTGGAGTTTCCATACAATATTTACCCTCAAAATATATGTCTAAATATAAATCTTTGATGTTTTTCTTACAAGGGTTAGGGTGTACATTTACGATAGAATGATTTTTGAAAGAAGATAGTAGAGAAACTCCCCATAAAAAATAAAAGAAGGCAGAAACCTTGTAGTTTTTTTTTGAAAACATTTGTCTATAATGATCTAAAACTAATCGAAGGTTGTCTCATTGAATTTTTTCGTATAAGGACATTTGAACTATGTCAAAATGAAAATAACCCACTACATTTTATCAACATCCGCTTGACTGCCACTGCACACTTAACCACTTTTTTAGAAAAAAAAAACCTTCTGCCAATTCCATTAAAATCTCAGAAATTCTGGAAAAAAATGCAATTTCAGACAACAAATTCCTGAATGTAGACAAATAAGGGCGAGCTAAAACCCCTATAAGTAGGAAGATAGGGTTTCTAAAAATAGCGCGGAATAAATTCGTTTGATTACCTTCTGCTTGTTTTGTCTGATCAAAATTTTATAGTTCAAGGGAGGTTACTGATGAAAATATTTTTTCATAAAAAGACAGCCAGGGGAGGGAACTGATCACGAGTCATTATGTTAAACTGTCGTTGTCGTTTGGTTTTAATTTATTTATCGCCCCTCTTGACATACCACCATTTTGGTATTGATATTTGGTGAACAGCTATTGCGGTTTTAGGCAGTGGTGGCGAAAGCCCACGAAACTAGTGCGGTAAGCTGACCTGATGGGAGACAACTGTGATGGTTAGATTGAAAAATTTCGACTGGAAAAGCACAAAACATAACGAAGATGATATTTGTTAATCTGTTTATTACAAAATTTTGATACTGGCAAGGTTAAAAAAAAGACATAAAACATAAAGAGAGTGTATATTTAACCAAGTTACTTACCAAGTGGTAATCATATTAAGATGAAAATAAGTTATACACATTAAAGGAAACAAACAGAAAGACAACCAGTCGATGGTTATATAGTATAAATAGTTCATAAATCAACGTAATATAAGCTAGGTTTGTACAGATAGTTTTGTTATCATGTATCCTGGAAGTACAGTATGGACTGTATATTTTCATGTTTATAAAGGTAATTTACTACCAGCGCCTTTTTACAATATCTTTGTGCTCTAGTGTTGAAACCTTTCATGTCTTTTTGGCAAAATAGAAATTAAATAATTAAAGTCTTTGAGCTAAACCTTTGTTGATTACTATCACACATTTTACAAGATGTTTCTGTGTTTCATCATCACCAATCATCATCATCAATTATCATCACCAATCATCATCATCACAATCATCATCACAATCATCATCATCAGCATCTTCCCAATCATCATTATTATCATCACCATCCATCATCATCATAATCCGTCACCAATCATCATCATCACAATCATCATCATCACAATCATCATCATCAACAATCATCAGCATCTTCAATCATCATCATCATTATCCATCATCATCATCACCAATCATCATCATCAATCATCAACAAGTCAACCAAGATTTCATGATGACATGATGAAGTCGACAAAGATGGCAGACGTTTTCATGTGGAATGGTATCAGGAGACAATTAAATATAGAAGAAAATACTGTTACTCCCCAGAAACACATAAAATGTACTCTGTCTTGTTGGCTCTTTTCAGAATAAAATAAATTTCCATTTGAACGCACATTACCAGATCCAAATACTTGAGGTTCTAAGTTTTGAGAAGGGATTAAGAAAATTCAAAGTCACGAGGATTCTGAAATTCACAAACGTTCTATGAGAGTATTAATTGTCACTAAGTTTCGATTACGGAGTGACCAGGCAGTCTATTAAAATTTGATGAAAGCCAAAAGCCGAAATCATACGAAACGGTCAAGTTATGAAGCGTCTGGTAGATGCGGGAAAACAGGATCTTGCCTTCAGGGGTCACAGAGAACAAGCGGGATAAGGTCAAGATTGTAACGAGACGAGGACAATTTTCTCGATGACACTTCAGATGAATAAACGATTCTCTGATTTAACTGAAATTGCATATATATTTTCTGCCTTAGATCCTAAATATTTCTCAGATAAAAACAGTGAAACACAATTGATTGAAATTGTAAAGTTTTATAGTAAAGATGTCAATACTATCGAACTAATAGATAAATACAGACATTTTAGAAGATATATCTTCACTCCTTTCCTCGATACCTCTTAAAGTCAAAGATGTTTTACCCTTTATTATACAAAATACTAGAGAAATTGCCTTTCCCAATTTGACGATTTTGTTTAAAATATTTTTGACAATTCCTGTATCCAGTGAGGCAAGCTTTAGTAGATTGAAACTAATACAAAATTATATGAGATAACAATGGTGATTCCAGTAACCCAGTTTAATGGCGAGTCAATCTTGTTCTCTACCGATACTTGCTTCATTAGGCCAGTCAGGCAAAATAAATATACAACCAACCCAAAATACAATCTGCCCCCCCCCCCCCTCAAATTTACACTTCAGATTTTTAACTTAAAGTTCATTCTTGGGTGATTAGGAACACTCACACCAAGTTTCATCAAATCCATCAAGAAACCAGCTCTCAGTAGTATCCACAATAAGTTCATCCATGGATGATTACAAACTATCATGTCTCGGAAAAATTCAAGAACGAGGGCAATAATAATATATTCATATATAAGAAACATTTTTCGATTGGTCCGATTTTCAAAAGGATTCATTCATGCGTCGTTACAAACACTCTCACCAAGTTTCATCAAAAATCCATCAAGAAACCAGTTCAATATCGTGTACACATAAAATTGAAGAACAAGGGCAATAACAGATAGTAAATATTTTTCGACTAGTCTGATTTTTCCTAGGAGTGTAGGAAGAATCTCACCGAATCTCATCAATATCCATATAGAATATAGTGTCCACAATACTGAACGCGTATTAAAAAACTGTCACCAAATTTCGTCAAATCCATCAAGAAATCAGCTCTACCATGTCCACAAAGATTTTAAGAACAAGGGCAATAACTCATACCAAATACCAGAGAATAACACAGCACATAACAAGCAAGATACGCCCTCTTTAAAATATATTTTCTGTTTTAACACAGGCAGAAACTCTAACATTATTTACGTCTAATCCAATCCAAGTTCTCATCAATATAAATGTTCACAGCAAAAAATAGCAGCATTTCTACTGTACACTATCAAGCTTGGTAGCGAAATTAACAGTATGCAATTCTAATCAATTATCTCAATAAAACTCTTCAAATTTTACTTCCTCGTGTGTTTTGTTTATATAAGGCTAACATCGAATTGTAGAATACTTTTCTACCATTCATTTCATTTCAAATCTAACATTATATATTTTACATTTGATATTGAACATCATATATTTAACATTTGATGTTTATGAGATATTTGATATGTAAGCCATTGTAAAGGCATGGAGATACCTAAGGTCAGCCAAATGAATTGTATGAAAAGCAAAGAGCCATATAATGTATCAATTAACAAGGCAATGATTTTCCATTTAATTGAGAATCGTATAAATTTGGAATATGCCAGCATGGTCAAATAAATATAATTTAATAAATAAATAAATAAATAAATAAATAAATAAATAAATAAACAACTCAAATATGTAATGGCGTCTACAGTTCACCATTGGAATTTCAGCCATCGAATCTGTGTGTCTAAAATTATCCGCTGACAACTTGTCATTTCTTGAGACATGATGGAACTTGCGAAGAGAACTGTATCAGGAAAAATCCGAGACCGAATGAAACTGTGGGTATCTAATAATAGTCAGAACTACAGCCAACAGTTAAATTTTATCATATACAAAATATGTATATGGCAAAATATATAAAAATATGATAAAATACATACATAAGTCAATTTTAATGTACATTTTCTTAAAAAGTGTTTTCCTGTCTAGTTTTTGAAGTACATAATGTATAAATTTATATATCTCAAATATGCATCTATTTGAATACATCGTGTCAAAAAAAGCTGTCTTGTCCTTTTGGTTCAAAAATAACCACCCTCAGATTAAGTGGTTCACCAAATCTAAATATCTACAGTTGGGCTGGGGAATTTTTTACAATCTACAATCATAAAGACCAATCTCTTACGCAATCTTTTTTGAGTTTCGTCCGCATGTTCATATTTAGAAACAAAATGTTTATGGCCCATAAACAGATGGCCCAACAAGTCAAATTAACCCGTAATTCGGCTAGTTCCCTCGGTAGGGTGCTACCATAGGTATGTACGTCAAGTCTCAAATTTGTCGTTCAAATGTAGATCTTTTTTTGATCATCCAGTCTGTTAATTCGGTACATAACCGGACGCTGTGGTTGCTAAGTATGCACGCATGCGTACTTGCCCACATTCCTTAATATTTTCAATAACAACAATGGCATTTTTGTATTCCATTTATTATCTCTAGCAAAAGGCAATAATACATTTAAATATCATTTTGTAAATTATGAATTAATTAAAACAAGTGTTAACTCACTAATTATAAAATACAAAATCAATTTTTTAGACGCCTTCATTCATATTGACGTCATTTGGTCACGTGAACAAACATGGAGTCTTAATTTAGCATTTACAAGCAGATCACAAGCATTTCTGCGTCCACATAGCTCTTTTGAACTTGAGAATACATGGATTATTCATTAGAAACCCCAAATAATCAATTAGTAAGCTTACTTTGGTTCAAATTAATGAGAGAACGCAACTTTAATTGTATTGGAACAGATTTTGGATTGTAGAATTCCAATTTTTTTCATTTTCATTCCAGTTTGAATTTTTGAAAATTAAAAAGTCTAAATTGAGTTACCTTGACTTTAAATGACCTTGAAATTTTGAATGTAGAATGTACTTGATAGTCCCTGTGATGTGATCTTTGATAAAAATTGTTTTTCTTTTCCGTCTTTTTCCTTTTCTAGAAGAAATTGTTTATCTTATCTTATATCGACTCGAGCTAATAGTGTACGTCAGACTTTAATGAAATGAAAGGGATGGAGTTTTACGTCCTACTCTTCTGCATCTTATGGGCTAATGAATAGAGACAACGTCATGCAGTGTGCAAAGACAGAAATTTTGCTAGGACAGCCCTTGGTTTATTGTCTCATCCGCACGACTAGACGCCTTTTCCTTGTCAGCCCCTCTTGTCAGTCCCCCTTGTCGTCTGACTTTATAAATGTTAAAGAGGTGTTTATTAAGCTTCTGTCTTATGATAATTTATCTTCCTTACATAGTTTTTGATCAACATAACGTACAGATAACGTTAAGATAAAGTTTTAATATCTCAATATCAACTCTTCAAAACCCAGGTTATACTTATAAAAATGTGATGAGAATGGGTGAAATTAACCAGGAAATCAGGTTGTAAATGAAATATTATGACTGTCATTGTCGTTTGGTTTTAACGTATCGACTCTCTTGACATAACGTAATGGTATCAATTTGTGAACAACTATTGCGGATTTTGGGCATTGGCAAATAAAGCCTTCCAGACTATTGTGGTAGGCTGAGCTTATCGGAGACAACTGTCATGGTTAGATTCAAATTGTGGAACCTCTGTGGAACCGTCATAAGCACAAAATGTATGATATCATTCAAACTGTTAAAATAAAGTTGGGGTACAGGCGAGGTAAAAATAAAAAAGCATGAAGATGTTTATTTAATTTATATTTAAGTGATAATTATATAAATATGTAAGTAAGTGATTTAATAAAGCAATAAAAAAAAAAAAAAAACAATTCGAAACTGGACCAGACGATGGTTATGTAGTATAAGTAGTAGGCGACCCCTGTACTATTCTACCTGGAAATACAGTATGGACTCTATGTTTTCATGTTTATAGAAGTTATTTGCTGAAAGCGTCTTTTTACATATTGTTGTTCTTTATAAGTTTCAAATACAATGTCTTTTTTGGCAAAAAAAACTTTTGTTGATTATATATATATATATATATATATATACATAATTTTTAGACTATGTCCGATTACTCGCACTCGTCAGTACTGAATAATATTGTGAACAAAATGTTTCTCTGCTTCATCATGATCATCGTCATCAATCTCCATTATCGTTATCATCATCATCATCCGTCATCATCATCATCATCAACATCATCATCATCATCATCACCAATCATCATCATCATCATTAGTTATATTATTATTATTATTTGGTTAGTTGGTTAAATCATCATTCACTGGTATAATAGATTCTCTAATTAACGAGAAAACTGGGTATTATTATCGTAAGGATTATCATGCCTCAAATCATAATTTGGGTTTGTTGTTGGCGTGAAGATATTTATACGGGTAGATGGCGTTCTCGTCCTACAAATACATTAAGGACAATTATAGTTTTATTATTACTAACAATACCTGAATTAGATAAAAATAGGAATTGTAAATACATACAGAAATTGACAAAGATAAGGTATCGTCTATTAATACCTACTATGACAGGTTGCGAACCCTTTCAATTGCTTCCACTTTTACGATATGCCATTCACCAGAGTCGATGAATCTTTAGTTTTCCTCGAATTAAAAACATTACTATTCCCAATGCTTGCGAGGTTAATCAGACAAATATATTACATGTATTGATTTTTTTTTAATTAGCGTTGTTATTGACTTGCTAGTCCAAATTAATTCAACCATTCATCATAATATACCTCATGTATTTAAACTGAATATAGTCATTTTTAAAACTCAAACTTACTTTTTATAAGCCAAGCAGAATATGATAATACAGACAATGATGAACACCGCAGCCACGGCTAATGATATACCAATTACTACATAATCCATTTGTTCCTCTACAAGAGAAATACCAAGGTTATATCACTAACATTTGTCTGTCTCGTCCAACTGTACAACCCAAAAAGTACATTTTTAAAGTTTTACGTCATTCCATCACCACCGACCACAACTAATTCAGTTTCATCTCACATCATAACACATACTGTAGCCCTCATAGCCAAATTAAATGCAATCACGAAAATCTGCGAAGCAGTTCATTTTGTATATTATTTTTCATGAGAATTTCTAGAAAAGCCAAAAAAATATACGATATCTTTCTGCAGTCTCTATAACTAGCGTCATTTACAAGATAGGTCTATATTCTGCAAATAGAAACAGCTACCGAATTTACAATGCGAATCAAAATTAGCCTCGAGATTGAAATTTGTGCTAAAATTTCTTATAACATTTTTCAACTTAATATTTTAATACTTGGCTACCAGTAGTATAAAATCGCAAAACACAAACAAAAACAAACGAAGCTACCTTTAGTTGGGTCTTCGGTAACAGTCTCTATTGTAGTTCGAGTCACTTCTGAAATTAAATAATATACTTTATTAATTTTACGCTGACAAATGTAAAACAGAACTAGACACGTCCTAACACACCAACGAAAACTACACACACTTCACTAAGATGAAATAACCTAACTCCCTTTTTGTTGTCTGTTTTTTCGTAACAACCCCCAGTGTAGTGTCGACCGTTTCTAAAATTAAAAGAAGAGGGTGATAAAAGGCCATTGTTCGCCTTTTTAAAAGGGGTGTTTTTGGGCCCAAAAAAAATATGAACATAATCTTCAGAATTACTAGGTTCAACATGACAGTTATAGTTTCCTGGTAGTGACGTATTGTATACTGTAAACAAATATTGACCGATTTCCCCAGGCTGCTTTTTTCATGTTCATTGTAACAAGATTTAATAGATGAAATTGAGAAAATTTAAAATTTTGAAATTTTCGCGCCAACTGATAATTATCGGATCAATCTGAAATTTAAAGTATATAGACATCATGCCCATACAAAATAAAATCTTTTAAATCACTTCCTGTGTAGTTCACAAAATGTAGACAAAACAGTACAGTCAATTAATTAAAGATTTCCAACTCCATTGACAAGATCGGTCTGAAGTCTTGAAATTGAAATTTGGTGCTTTACATTTCTTAAATAAATTGTCAATATTTGGCGACCAGTAGCATAAAATCGCAAGCCACAAACAAAAACAAACGAAGCTACCTTTAGTTGGGTCTTCGGTAAAAGTATCCATTGTAGTTCCAGTCACTTCTGAAATTGAATAATTTACTATATTAAATTCATCGTGACTATGTAAAACACAACTCTACATGTCCTAAACCACCCTTACAATACAGACACGATTTTATGGTATACTACTCCTTAGATTTATTATACACACAACGTTTCAACAATCTACATTGTCATCATCAGGTGAAATGAGAAAATATAATACAAGAAGGTATATATGTACAAAAATAATTGATAGCGACAGTTAATTAGAGGATTAATGGGAGTGGCATTAAGCAATGAGGGGTGATAATAAACATCAGCTCAGAGTGGGGGATTATGCTAATAGATTGGGATGACTCAATGTATATTAGTGGGAATAGTGTAGTGATAGCAGATGAATGAGATTAATGATTAGTTAGTTAAATTAATTAAATAAACATCTATCTTTCCAAATGGCAGGAAGGTGGATTCCTTGGTCTCGGTTTAGTTCTGGGTTGAGTTTGTAGATTTCTATGGCTTCTCTTATCTCTCTTGTGTGCTTGTGGGGGATGTTCATAGCAAGGATGTCAGTTTGGTCCCATTCTATGGTGTGGTTAGGGTGATGACTTCTATGTTCTGCAACGGCGCTGCTCATATCTTGGGTGTTGGTCTTGGTCTTATGTTGGGCAATTCTGACACTGGCTGGGTTGGATGAGTGACCGATGTATGTTGCTCCACAATTGCAATTTACTTTATATACTATTCCACTGGGGTCTGCTGGACGGGAAGATATTTTACCATTGGCTTGGAGTAATGTTTTTAGTGGGCTACCTGTAGTAAAGTAAACCTGTTTGTTGAGGTTTTTCTGCAGACTCCGCTTAATCTGGTAGCTTTGGTGTCCAATGAATGGTATGCCAATCCTGCATATGGGGGACTGTGATGTGGCTGGTCTCTGAGTTCGGGTATTAGTGTTTAAAGTTTTCGATATGATGTTATCTGTAACTACTTCTGGGTATTGGTTGTATATGGTAAAGACTTTCTTGATATGCTCTATTTCTCCTGGGAGGTTGTGTGGGTGACAGATTTCAGAGGCTCTCTTTGTTAAGGCTGAAATTTGTTCCGGTTTTGTTTTGGTGGGGTGAAATGACGTAGAATGCAGGTATTGGTCAGTATGGGTGGGCTTGCGGTAAACTGATGTGCTGAGGTTTGTTGGAGTTCTGGTGATATTGATATCCCCCACTCTGAGCTGATGTTTATTATCACCCCTCATTGCTTAATGCCACTCCCATTAATCCTCTAATTAACTGTTGCTATCAATTATTTTTGTACATATATACCTTCTTGTATTATATTTTCTCATTTCACCTGATGATGACAATGTAGATTGTTGAAACGTTGTGTGTATAATAAATCTAAGGAGTAGTATACCATAAAATTGTGTCTGTTATTTAAAGTGATCTCTACCCCTAAATGTCGCTTAAGGATTATAAAACTTCAATAGGATGAAATAACTTAACTACCTTTTGTCGTCTGTTTTTTAGTAGCATCACCCAGTGTAGTGTCGACCATCTCTAAAATTAAAAGAAGAAGGTGATACAAAGGATAGAAAGAATGTCATTACACACAACACAAACTAACAACAACAGTTCAATACAAAGTAATGTCATACAGTACCACAAATATCAAGAAATACCTGTTATTGTAGAATGTTCAGTCACATCACCCATTGTAGAGATCATTGTAGTCATTTCTTAAATTGATAAGATTTATTTAATATGTGATAGGGGAATGGTATCTTGTCTAAGCAGTACAATTTGTGGCAAACAGATTTATCTGGTCAAAACACACATTACCACAACACAGTATACCAAATAACTTGAAGAAAAACTGAACGTACAACAATTGTAGAGGAATTGTATTTTCAATATCTAAAAAATTAAAAATTAAATTTAAAATTTAAAGGGTTATAAAATATTTTCCTGTAGTAAAGTTTGTTCAAACGGGACCTCCCCCTTGGTTTCCAAAACAAATTACAAAAAACAGATATCTAACCTTGTTTTTGAAAATAACTTTTAAAATAATTGAATACAAAATTGGTAAACATGATTTTCCACTACGTCCCGAGAAAAATTTTTGAAGGGAATTTAAAACCATTATACAATTTAAAACTGGCCTTATAAATATATTTTAAAACCTGAAAGTAAAGGGGTTTCCAGTAAACCTCCACTTCTTCCTTTAAATAATAAATTTAAAAAAAATATTAAACCCTTTGAATAACAATTATATAATATACATCTTTTAAATAATAAATATCAATAAATAAACTTTCCCTAAACCATATTTTCCATACTGTTAGCTAAACAAAACAAATTCTCTAATATACCAGCATTATAAAAAATCGAACCATTAAAAATAAAAAATTCTATTTTTCCATAATACAATGATTAGGCTGAAAAAATACCATTACTATAATATATAACATCTATCATACAATAGTTAGACTGAAATAAACTATTACTATAATATAAAAGCATCTATAATACAATAGTTAGACTGAAATAAACAATTACTATAATATATAGCATCTATAATAAAAATAGTTAGACTGAAATAAACAATTACTATAATATATAGCATCTATAATACAAAAGTTAGACTGAAATAAACCATTACTATAATATACAACATCTATCATACAATAGTTAGACTGAAATAAACAATTACTATAATATATAGCATCTATAATACAATAGTAAGACTGAAATAAACAATTACTATAATATATAGCATCTATAATACAAAAGTTAGACTGAAATAAACTATTACTATAATATAAAAGCATCTATAATAAAAATAGTTAGACTGAAATAAACCATTACTATAATATACAACATCTATCATACAATAGTTAGACTGAAATAAACAATTACTAAAATATATAGCATCTATAATACAATAGTAAGACTGAAATAAACAATTACTATAATATAAAAGCATCTATAATAAAAATATTTAAAGCCCTGAAATAAACCATTACTATAATATATAACATCTATAATACAATAGTTCGACTGAAATAAACCATTACTATAATATATAACATCTATAATACAATGGTTAGACTGAAATAAACTATTACTATAATATATAACATCTATAATACAATAGTTAGACTGAAATAAACTATTACTATAGTATGTAACATCTATCATACAATAGTTAGACTGAAATAAACCATTACTATAATATATAGCATCTATAATATAAAAGTTAGACTGAAATAAACTATTACTATAATATATAGCATCTATAATACAATAGTTAGACTGAAATAAACTATTACTATAATATATAACATCTATAATACAATAGTTAGACTGAAATATACAATTAGACTGAAATATACAATTACTATAATATATAACATCTATAATACAATAGTTAGACTGAAATAAACCATTACTATAATATATAACATCTATAATACTATAGTTAGACTGAAATAAACCATTACTATACTATATAACATCTATAATACAATAGTTAGACTGAAATATACAATTACTATAATATATAACATCTATAATACAATGGTCAGGCTGAAATAAACAATTACTATAAAATATAGCATCTATAATACAATAGTTAGACTGAAATAAACAATTACTATAATATAAAACATCTATAATACAATAGTTAGACTGAAATAAATCGTTACTATAATATATAACATCTATAATACAATAGTTAGTCTGAAATAAACTATTACTATAATATATAGCCCGATAATACAATAGTTAGACTGAAATAAACAATTACTATAATATATAACATCTATAATACAATAGTTAGACTGAAATAACCCATTACTATAATATATAACATCTATAATACAATAGTTAGACTGAAATAAACCATTACTATAATATATAACATCTATAATACAATAGTTAGTCTGAAATAAACCTTTAAAAAAAACTTATAAAAAATATTAAAAACCTTTCTATAAAAAACAAAAAAAGTTAGTCTTAAATAAACCATTACTATAATATATAACATCTATAATACAATAGTTAGACTGAAATAAACAATTACTATAATATATAGCATCTATAATACAATAGTTAGACTGAAATAAACCATTACTATAATATATAACATCTATAATACAATAGTAAGCCATGAAATAAACCATTGCTATAATATATAACATCTATTATACAATAGTTAGACTGAAATAAACCATAACTATAATATATAACATCTATAATACAATAGTTAGTCTGAAATAAACCATAACTATTATATATAACATCTATAATTCAATAGTTAAACTGAAATAAACCATAACTATAATATATAATATCTATAATGCAATAGTTAGACTGAAATAAATTATTACTATAATATATAACATCTATTATACAATAGTTAGACTGAAATAAACCATAACTATAATATATAGCATCTATAATACAATAGTTAGACTGAAATAAACCATTACTATAATATATAACATCTATTATACAATAGTTAGACTGAAATAAACCATAACTATAATATATAGCATCTATAATACAATAGTTAGACTGAAATAAACCATTACTATAATATATAATATCTATAATACAATAGTTAGACTGAAATAAACCATCACTATAATATATAGCATCTATAATACGATAGTAAGACTGAAATAAACCATAACTATAATATATGGCATCTATAATATAATAGTAAGCCTGAAATAAACCATCACTATAATATATTACATCTTACCGAAGCGATGCAGATCATTTGATTCGAGTTATCTATACTACAGTTCATACATTCTGTGTTATATATGATAAAATTTAACTGTTGGCTGTAGTTCTGACCATTATTAGATACCGACACTTTATAACCTGTCACAGTTTCATCAATAACTGGTACATCTACTGATCTTCTTCTACGTTTTCTAGATGGTAATTTACATGTTACTTCTCCAATACTCTCAAATACTGCTGTTATTATTTCTCTTTCTTTACTGAATGTAACTTGGCCATTCTTTATCTGGAATGTTTTAATAGGCGTAGCTCGAATACAAGCCGTTTAGACTGCCATATAGTTTTTTCCAAGTTAATCAGTCAATTGGGCACATTTTAAGCTTAAGACAACTAGACACTGTACTTTAGGCACATGTTCATTTTGTCACAGTTCATAGAACAACAGGTTTTTAAGGCACATTTTAAATTAGGCACCAATTCGATTAGCAACGCTCTATGTGGGCGCTCTTATATTGTCGATCCCCCTGGAATATTAATTACCTCAAATGGTAAAAGTTTTTCACTTGGTCTTGTCATGATCTACAAATCTTCCACCAAAAACAGCCACTTCCTTACAATCGTCTTCTGATAAATCACAATGTCCATCAGCTTCTAGATTGTGGGCTAATGGTGGTTTATTGAGAGATACTGAACAGTCTGATCCAATATACCCAGTGTTACAGATACATTTACCTGGAATAACAGAATATGAAAGCATCAGTTGCATTGAAAAATTTCCATCATCAGTTCACAATCTTATCATCTCAATACAAACTGTTGAAAAGGCCCTTTAGATTTCATGCAGGCTTACCGTCTTCACAAAGTCCCTGATCAGAACATTCCCCAGGACAAGTAACTTCTTCCACCATCTCCAGAATAGTTTTTCCGTTTTCCACCTTTTCTTCTCTTAAAGTCCCATTCATTCTGGCTTCACGTATGCATTGAGAACTCACAGAAGATATAGAGGAGAGAGCAAACTCATCAGTTCCACTTAGCTAGAATATAAATAAATTGTAGATGATTAGATACATGTTATCTTCTCTTCAGCATTTCTACTATGTTTCACTTAACTCGTAAATCTGCCTTTGGGACATGATGTGTATCGTGCCATCGTGCCATAAGGGTTGAAATATGCTGGCCATATAGACCACATGTCGTCCGAATAATGCTAGCTTTTAGTAGGAGTTAGTTCAACTTTGTAATTCCCTATTGTGAGAAGTTTCGGTTTGAGTGTCGGTCCACAATTGGCTTCTGAACGCGATAGAGATTTGAATGAAATGTGTTTATATCTTTATATTAAAATAAACAAATTCTTATGGATTACAGTAACTAATTTATTTGAGCGACGTTTCAACCAGAGTACTCTGGTCATTATCAAGCTAAGAAACATAGCTAGTAATTGTAATCCATAATAATCGGTTTGTTTGATTCAAAACCTTAACTAAATGCCACTTAAAGATTATCATTTATATTGACGATATTTTGGACATGTAAATATTGCGGATTTTCAGATGAATTGTTTTTGAGTTGTCATTGTCATTCACTTATACAACATCAAAATTAGCCTGTGAACGCGATAGAGACTACAGTTTTCATCGGATTTTTAATAAAACTTGATCATGCATATTGATGAGATCTTGGTAAAGTTTGAATTTACTGATTTTTCGATAAAAGTTGTCGAGTGACATTTGATTTGATCGTTCATGTTATTGTTCAAGATCGAAATTGACGATTTTTCGACAACCAGTTATTACCCTAGTTAGTTAAGAACACTATAGAGACTGCAGTTTGGTTTTATCATTCATATTGATGAGATCTTGGTCAAGTTCGAATTTCACAATATGATCTGGTTTTTATATGTCTACAGCATCATGTCTGTCCCTTCACAGTTTTCTTTTGAACTCAATAGAGGTTAAAGATTTTGTCACATTTTCATAAAATGTGTTACAACATATTAACAAGATCTTGCGAAGGTTGAATTTTGGGTTTTGTTCCACAATTATTTAACCCTGAGAAATAGGCAAATGTTAATAATAATACAGGTTGTAGACAAATAAATATACATGTGGAGTTGTTGTACTAGGTGTACCAACGATAATTCTCATGAGTTTATCATGCTTGACAACTGCGATAGAGTTTTTTTTTTTTAACGAATTGTAATTACATTTTGTGTGTAAAGTATTATCCAAAAGATTTTGGGCTAGGCCCAAATTGTGGTTCATTCTGACAAATTTTTTTATAACGTAGTTTAAACCCGTGTTAAAAAAGATAAATATACTTTTATAACCATTTGTTTGATTTTTAATAGTTTTCAACTTCTGGTAATAAGGAACTTTTTCACAAAGTTTCATCATATTCCGCCAAGAATGGTACTTTTACGAGCAATATACATTTAATGTGTTTTTAAGAAGAAGGTCAATTACTCAGATTTAAGATGTTTCGATATTTGATAGAGTTCAGTCTCTGGTTTACAGATATTCAGAAAATGTTTATTTTAAATTTAAAGATATAGATACACATCCCTTGTATATCGCTGATACATGTTTCTATTGTCTCTTCTATATTAATACCTCTAATACCCTCACATCTCTTAATAACCATAGAATTATTAAACAGACCAGAACAATATTCACTAGCACTGTTTATAGTCCATCCATTCTTCCAACTTACATCCTACAAAAAACGATAAATTTAAGAATAGGTATAATATAATGACCCTTGGGTCAGGTCTTCTGTTAATTAAATGTGATAATTCAACTCAAATGATGTGTCTTAAATGTGTCTAGGAATTTTCAGAAATATTTGAAACATGGCGTGTAGCATTGAATGAGATAATACAAATATACAGATATACTTTATCATTTTTAGTTTGAGCTAGGGAGCTTCTCAAAGAAAAGAATTGTAACGTATTTCGTCTTCAGTCGAAAAAACCGTAAAAATTTTAATCGTTCAGTCGAAAACGTATTGTAATCGTTCAGTCGAAAACGTATTGTAATCGTTCAGTCGAAAACGTATTGAAATCGTTCAGTCGAAAACGTATTGTAATCGTTCAGTCGAAAACGTATTGTAATCGTTCAGTCGAAAACGTATTGTAATCGTTCAGTCGAAAACGTATTGTAATCGTTCAGTCGAAAACGTATTGTAATCGTTCAGTCGAAAACGGATTGTAATCGATTTAGTCGAAAACGTATTGTAATCGTAATGATTATACATGTATTTTGTTTTTCTTTTTTCGGATTCGCGGACGAGTTTGCAGACGAACTGGTAATAGGTACAGACATTTTGACTTCATAGGTGACCTTAGAATAATTGCTATTATCAAATAAGATAAAACCGGAAGTTCTAACTTAGGCCGGGAGTGAGAATCAGAAATTCAAGGTTTTTTTCTTTGGCGCTTGAAAGTTTAATTTCGGTTTGATTTCCATCAGATTTTCATATTTAAAAACTTCAATATATTTTTCAACTTAAAATTATAGATTTTATGTTATTCGGTTAAATTCTGTATCCACGATTTACAATTTAAAAAATATTCTAATCGTGATTTCTCGAATGATATAAGATAGCTTTCCAGGCAAGGTAATATACGCCGACACATCAGAATTGTTAAATCATTTTTTCCTTTGATAGATAGTATCTATATATACCAAAAAAAAAAAACCTGCTAAGTCGTCAAATGTGTACTTGAACGCGGTCTTGTCAAATCCAAAGCTCACGCAAAGTTTCATTAAATTCATTGAAAAATGTAGCTTCCTTTCGTCCTACAACAACATGTTGACGAGGTTTTACTTAGTCAAGGGCAATAAATCAAAAACTGATCATCAAAATTGTCAAATTCAAACTTGACCGCCGCCTTTATCAATTCCAATATTCAAACCAAGTTTCATTAAAATCAATCGAAAATTGTAGCTTCTATTGCACCCACAGTAAAAGTTTGACGTGATTTTACCACGTCAAGGGCAATAACTCGAGAACAGTTTTTGAAAAATCATCAAATTCAAACTTGACTGCCGTCTTATAAATTCCAATGCTCAAACTAAGATTCATCAAAATCCATTGAAAATTCTAGTCTTTATTGCACCCATAATAAAATTTTGACGCAATTTTACTAAATCAAGTGCAATAACTCAAAAACCGTTTATTGCAAAATCGTCAACTTCAAAGTTTCAGCAAAACCCATTGAAAATTGTTGCTCCTATTGCATCCACAATAACATTTTGACGCGATTTACCCAGTCAAGGGCAATAGCTCTCAAACCGTTTATTAAAAAATGGTCAAATTCAAACCTGATCGACGTCTTATCAATCCAAATGTTCATGCTAAGTTTCTTCAAAATCCATTGAAAACTGTAGCTTCTATTGCACCCACAATCAAAGTTTAACCGAATTTACTAAGTAGAGGGCAATAATTCAAAAAGCGTTCATCGAAAAAGCGTCAATTCGAAGTTCACCACCGGCTTATCAATTATAACACTCACACAAAGTTTCATCAAAATTCATAGAAAATTGTAGCTTTTACCGTGTCTACAACAAATATAAAGACAGGGGCAATAACTCAAAAAAAAAACGTTCTTTGAAAAATCATAAAAATCGAACTTGATCGCCGTCTTATCAATTCTAATGCTCACACCAAATTTTATTTAAATCAATTGAAAACGGTAGCTTCTATTGTGTCTACAACAAATGTTGGCGGACGGACCGACGGACAGTGGCGACGACAATATACGTCCACATATTAATGTGGGCGTATAAAAAGGCACAAATTTAAAACTTCATCAGTTTATTAGCGATACAAATCCAGTTTTAACAAAATTTAGAAAAATGTTTTCAACTTCCGGTTGGGCCTCTAATGACCTCAAAAGTGAAAACTGTTTTATAAATTACTCGTCAATAGTAATCGATTTAACCTAAATGATTAGCTCAAGCTGCCATATTGGCCGCCATTTGAATTTGGGTTACAATTCTTCAAGTATTAATTCAGGCACTGTTGACGGTTTTCGATGAAATTTAGCACATGGATACATTGGATTATTGGCTACCTTTCTATGCAGACCGATTTTTGAATTTCGATTTCGATTTTTTTCTATTTCCGGTAAAAAATAATCCAATAATCGCCAAAAGTTTAAAGGCCCATATCTCATGACCCCGACCTTGTGACCTGAACAAAAGTTGTTCTATCAAATGATATATTGATGTTTGTTGTACATTGTTTACTACCGAGGTATTCTCATTTGAAAATTACGATTTTGAACTTTAAAGAGCTCTGTCACCTGACCTAATTTACATACGTCACAAACTCTTCTTTATACTAATTATGCTTAATCTATTCTTTAAAAAGATATATAACAATATATATTTGAATCAAAATTTAGCTTTCTTCAAAATTTGAATTTTTTTTCTTTATTCTATGGTGACTGTGCGTGTTTAAAGTTAAAGTGTAGTTTGACTTCAAGGTAACTTTTACGAACAGGTTTATAATGTATAAATTGACTGCTATAAATTGATTTATGGAACGTTGCACCTCAACAAAAATTTTATATAATTGGTTAATTGGAGTTAAAGTTATTATATAACCATGTTTGATAATTTAACAAGGGGTAAAAAGTAATGTGTAACAGGTCAATTGCAGGTGTTAATTCTTCACTTTTAATGGAGGTCATAAACATAAGTTTAAGTTGAAAAACAAAACTGACATTAGAATTTCCACACCAATAAAAGGGAGATTTTTAATTCAGCATTGTAAGCAATTCTATTTTTTTTTTTGCTTTTTTTTTTTAAGAAGCTCGGTAGCTCACAGTATAAAATGATAAAGAATATCTGTTCTGACCATAGATCTTTAAATGTAACGATTTACCCCGGATTTCCTTTTTCATTTCTTTGTCAAAAGATTTATCGGGTGGAATTTAACATAATTAAAATTTTGAAAATGAAAAAAAAATTATAGAGATAAAAATTGTCATAAATAAAGTGCAATTTTTTCAACAAGTTAACAATAAAATCAAACTAGATGCTGCATGTCATATAATACTTCAAACCTCAAGCGAAATGCAAACGATTGAAAAATTTCACAGTTTGCGTTAATACTAAAAGCGAGTGAACACCGGCTGAATGGTATTGAAGTACAAAAGGACCTTAAATATATGGGGCAAAATGTCCTCGTTCAAGCATAGTGCTGCACTCAGCACTTATTAAGTATTAATTTTCAAATCACTGAAATATCTGTACATTGTATCTTAACGATAACCAGTGATTGTTTTACATAAGGGTACATATTTTTGTAAAATAAGAGAAGCATCATTATCTATGTATGACGTGTGATGCATTGTGACTTTCGATGTATATTAATTAAGAATCTTCCAAATTAACATTTAAGATATTAGACGATAGAATAAAAAAAAAACCATGGGATTTGCAACTAAGAAAAGACCTTGCTTCGAGTCGTTATTGTTGAACATATGTTGAAACATCACAGAGATTTTCCGCCATAGGTTTATAAGATTATATATTTTTGCTTAGCTAAAATCATTTCCGAAAATTGTGATTTAAATGTATCGAGATCAGATATAATTAGTCCAACAATTAATAAGTTCGAGAAGTTCAAATCCCTGTTAATAGAGCACATATAAAACAAAAACGTTCCAAATTCATTCCAAACAATGATTAAAATGCCCTCTCTAATGCTCAATATTTCAAGACATCGGCATTATTCCAACTAAATATGTATAGGTCTGATAATAAACATCTACATACCCGCCTGAGTCGTCGGTGATGTAATAATATTCGAGGTTTTAAACCACGAGGAAGCGATCTTTTCTTTCGTAAAGGATTGATACATCGTTTTTTATGGAACAAGGTATAACCTGTGTCTAAAGAACAGGTTGTCGCTCCTGGTACCGTAGTACAGTTAAGTGATTTCTCTATTTTATCACCCAATTTTTCATCACATCTGCAATGTTGAAATCCGCCAGCAAATGTCCATTTCGGCAGGTTTATCCAGTTGTCTGGGACAAACATGTTCTCAATTTGCGGGACCCTGTAAATGATTCGTGTAGTTATTACAGCTTCGAAAATGGTTCTGTTTCGACCCAACAATTTTAAATAAATATTAAAGTGAGCTATTGCAATTACATAATGTGCAAGAAATTTGTATCGAGTCTGTAGTGCTTACTAATATTTATTTTCCTTAATAAGAAGCAGCCTGAAAATGAAAAAAAAAAGAAATATTTTTGTAAATTATCGCTAATCAGTTCGCTATATTTTATACGTTTTTTATGATTTTGGTGTCAAAATAATGTGACTTTATATAAAATCTTCTGAGACGGGAATAAAGTTCTTTTTTTCAATTATCAATTTTCGTTCAAAATTCTATATCAAGTACCCAATGAGTTTAAAATGTTTAATGTAGAATGCCATGAACCTCAACTATTCATAGGTATGTTGAAATGAGTTAAACAATTTTAACTTCCGGTTTTATAGCCATTCGGAAACTAAGAGTTGTTTTACAAAAATTGTCAATGCCCATTTGATTATTCCTTCAACAACATGACAATAATTCATTAAAATATGTTATAAAAAATTCCAACTGTTTTATAACTTGCTAACAAACAATTATAATTGGGTGTGTGTTTGAAGTTTATATGTTACAATTTTCCAAAAAATACAAAACAATTTTTTGTGCGTTGGGAAATTACATAATCAGATTAATTTGTAATGTTTGGTTCACTGACCTGTGTGAAAATAAGAATTTTTGTTTAATTTAACAATTTATAATTTTTTATTAAACCATCCAAGTCACATATTTTTGAATAGAGTAAATCAAGTCATTTTTATTATGAAATCCATATTGAAGGGAAATAAATACATAAGTGAGTGAGATTCTCATTCGAAAATTATAGCCTAAATTTTAAAAAATATGATTACAAATTATTGTCATATATATGAAAAAGAACCAAATTTGCATTGATAATCTGTAACACTCTGTGTGTACGTTAGAGAATGTGATACAGTCGTCCAAAGTTGTCATACATGTCAATTTCGAGATGCCTATAAAACCGGAAATTAAAATTCACAACATACCCATTGATAGCTGAGGTCATTCTGCATGGACAATTTTAAGGTTAATCAACATCGACTTTTGAATTTTCAAAAAATTCAAACGTGAATAATAAAAATTAAATAGACGCCAAAATCATACAAATCGGATAAAATTTGGCGGATTTATTCAACTTTTGCTAAAATGTGCCACTCTGATGTAACGGCGCATGTATGACTTTTAATTTGTTCAATGATTCAGTGATTCAAAATCGCCCTAGGGGATTTTGAGACACTGGAAGTACCCGTGCATAGAGAACCTGATAGGGAAATCTGAAATTAAAAAAATCTAAAAAAAACTGTTTTTTATACATCCAGGAGTTGAAATATGCCTCATTATATACTACAGTTGGTGGATCATCTGTTATATTACCACATAAACCAGATGTTTTACCAATATCTCTCACTGATGGGTATATATATATATTTAACCAGTTGTGTCGAGAAGAGCTCAACATACACATTTCTATTTTTGTATCACTTGGTAAATATATCTACAAAAAATAACCCATCCTATTAAAAACACTTTGAATATTTGTGAATAGTGTGAAATGGTTCATTTTCGTTATTTTTGGAAAGTAATGATAGCTTGACAGTCCAATTCCAATTAAAATGATCATAATACGATTGAAAATTGCAGTTTCTTTTATGACAACTCGTCAAATTCGAACTTATCCAAGATATAAATGATCACACCAAATGCCATCTAAATCGGATCAAAACTGTATTCTCTTTATGAACAAAGTTTAACCCATTTAAACTTTTATAAGGGCAATAACTTAAAAACCATTCATCGAAAAATCGCATATATATATATTATCACACTAAGTTTCATTTAAATCTGATCAAAATTGTGTTAGTGTTTCCAGGAATTGTCGGAACGACAAATATTTCTATATGGCTGTATAAAAGTCAAGTAATCTAAAAGATACTACCTACCTCAAAACGCGTTTCACCTATTTTTCTAACGTTAATAATATCAGCACCATCATCACATAATATATAGTCAATATACCAGTATCCTAGGTCACAGCGGTTAATCATAAAGGCAGTTCTTCCTACTCTTACTACAACACCACAAACACAATATCCTGTTCGCCTTCCAGTACAGTCCGTTACTTGCACCTGGACCTATGGAATTAAATATAACTATACACAAAGACACCAAACCTAATTGAATAAACGTGTAATTCAGTGATGCACTCCTATATTGGATGTTCCAATCAATATTATTTTTTTAATAAAAAGCTAAAGAAACGTCGTCATTCGATCATTCGAATTGCAATATTTTGTATCAAATGTCACCGGGGACAGATAAAGATACAATATGTGATTTACACAAAAAATATTAAAAATTTATCTTTTTAAAGTCAAAATAAAAAACAGCAAAATTTCGGCTCAGAATCTATAACATCTAAGCGAAACATGTTATAAGAATATTCAGTTTTAAAAGGATATTCGTTTAACAAGTCATACCTGAGACCTATGTCATATTGAAAAGACATATACATGCATGTTAATAGAAAGATAAATACATGTATATTAGTTTGAGGTACATGCATGGAATTATGCGATTTTGGTTCAATTCATGGTGTCTCAGATCTAATTTATCACATTTATACATAGCTGACTTGAATTAAAGTTACCTCCACATTATCCATTTTTAATAAATAGAATGTATCAGCCAGCTGAAATGTCCTGAAAAGAATCATAAACAATATAATAAGGCGTTATACGACATACGGTCATTTCGCAATTTAGGATTCAACAACTCGAAATAAAATTAATGTCTTAATTTAAAAAAAGGTTTTACTTCCGTTATTTCGGTTCAAACTAACTTAATTTAGTCTGACTAAATTTTTAGATGGACATCGCTATACATGCAATGTTAATTGATCGAAGATGCAAGAGCTGGTTGCTCTCTCCCTAAAAAGATGACTTTTACAATTATATGTACATGAACATTTTCTGAATCAGAGTACATGTAGTCTAATGATTCATTAAACTTTCCCTACAATTCAAACGTTTTTTGTAAGTAAAAATTATTATTTTTCACCTTTTATTATACCCATAGAAATCTGTTAAATACGGATCGCTTTCAAATGAGCAATGTTTGTTTTGAATGAGTGATGTATTTTTGGCTATATTGATCTGAAAGAAAGGTAGAAACAAAAACTGTGAACAGAGAATGCTCTTTATAACCTACTATAGGCCGTTATTTCAAAGCATATATTTCTTAAATTTCACATATGTGAGATGACGTTTATACATGAATACACGAATAAAATAATAATAGACTACAATTTTTTAATTAAGACACAAGATCAAGTGCATGACCACAAAATTGCAAAAGTAATACTCATTTCCCGACATTAGGAATTTTGACGTAATTTGATGAGAAAACATTGTAAATGAAACATTAGATATAGGCCAAAATAGAATCGTTGGTGAAATAATATGAGGTATAACTGAAAGTATTATAAAGTTTCATAGAAATCACCTGTGTTTTTGCTTGAAAACTTTTCACTGGTCATCTTTACAATTTTGAACTATGAAGTGTTTTCTTTGCGGTGTGTATAATTGTATTTATCTAAACCATAATTTGAATTTTCGAAATGAAGAAATTCGTATTCCAACTATCTTTGAAAATTATTTGAACTCGTCCTCAAATTGATTTAGGGTATCATTAGCTACCCAAATCCAATAATGCTTTTTAATCCGTTTACTCACTCTAACATCAGTTATTTAAATATGATACGAACATAGGATATCGCAATATGTCGTAAGTTGCCACGCTATAAGAGATTAACATCAAACAATAGCGCGGCTGTATATGTTACAGAATGTTTTTGTGGAGTGGCGTCCCTTAGACCAGTATTCCACTGAACTGTATATGAATTTGAGATAAGATTTTGAATTCTAAATGTCGTATTTTTCTTCCGAATATCGCATATTATACATCTCAATAAAGAGGAGATAAACCATTATGCCATTTAATTGGATTTAGGCCGTTTAAACTAAAAAATAATTTCGGATCGCTGAAACGCATCGGAGATTACACAGATAGTTTTATTGATAAATTTACAATATTCAAATGGCGATAAAACCAGAAGTATACATCTTAATTAAGCTCTATATATCTTCGGATAGATCATGTCGAGAGCTTTTAAATTTGTACAGGTCAGAAGGTCACCAAAGATCAAGGTCACGATACACGACCTTTTGAAGTTTTCATATTTTTAAATCTTACAAAAATCAATATTCAAAATCCGTTTCCTCGAAATATGAGCCTTAAAAAATGTGACAATCACTGAAACATTTCAACCTGAAATAAAAGAAAAGCAGAATCAAAATTCAAAGTTTCCAGAAGTACTAAAATTGTGCAAATTACATTTAACCTTCAAGCCCGATTTTGAGTCTTACGAAAGTTAGTCATATCAATATGGCTGCGTTACTTTAAGGGAACGTTTTCTAGTAAATTAGAATTATCATGTTCAAGGCTCAGTATACGTCACCTATCCAAGATATTGTTCAAAACCACAACCTTGACTTATATGCCGATGACACACAACTCATTGCCTTTAATGGAAAAAACCCAACAGATTTTAATCTAGATAAACAAAATCTTAAGAACTGTATAAATGATATACGCTTATGGATGACCAAAAATCTTCTTAAACTGAACGATAACAACACAGAATATCTTCTCATTGGCTCAAAACAACAAATATCAAAACTACAGTTCCCTACAAACTTTAAGATAGGCAATTTCGATGTACATCCTACCAACTGTGCAAGAAATAGTGGTGCCATGTTTGATTGCAATATGTCGTGTATGTCGTAAATGTTACGCGAACATTCGAAATATTGGTAAAGTTAAACAATACATCTCATTTGACTGATTAAAAACTCTCATTTCAGCATTAGTTGCATGCTTCATTGATAATTTTAATTAGAATACCAGATAAACAATTAAATAAACTTCAAAGAGTACAGAACACGGCAGCACGTCTTCTTACTGGTGCAAGGAAGTTTGATCATATCACCGCCGTTTTGTATAATCTCCATTGGCTTCCTCTCCACTTTAGAGTCCAATATGAAATTTTAGTACATGTACTTGTTTTTAAATGTTTAAATGGTCTAGCACCCGTATATTTATCTGAACTTATACAACTGTATTCTTCACAAAGACAGTTACGGTCCTCTTATGATCAACTTCTTTTTTTTACAAAATGTGCCAAGCTATTAAGTTTTGGTGATAGATCTTTTAGTGTAAAAATTGTGAAAAAAAAATTCGGCTTCCGGTTTAGCCTCAAATGACGTAATTACGTAACTTCCGGTCTATAACTGCTAGGTGAAAAGTGAAAACTGTTTTATAAATAGGTCAAGCTGCCATATCGGCCACCATTTTGAATTTTTGTTACAATTCTTGAATCCGAAATTCGATCATTATCTACCTTTTTTTGGAGACCGATTTTTAAATTTCGTATTTTCTTTCGAATTATTTAAATTTCGATTTTTTCAAAATTAGGTCACTTTAACGGCTACGGAAGGTGGAGCCACTTAATCTATGACCTTGAAATTTGGGGTTCAAATAATATTCAATATATTGTCTACGAGTAGATATTTTTTAATTTGGCTTACTCAAAAAATTCATAGAGATAAGTGCACTTAAATACAGCACAAAATTGATAATTTTCATATTTTCGCCATCTTTAACCGTTACGGAAGGTGTGACCTAATTATTTCATGACTTTGAAAACTAGGTCAAATAACATTCAATATATTGTCTGTCATTGCAAATTTAGCCTACATAATATTTAAAGGCTGTCGAAATAATTGTAAGCAATTCTAGTTATTATAATTATTACGTCCGGTTAGGATTTCTTTTTATTCTTTAATTGCAAGATAAATTTTTCAAATATCTTAATTATTCGGAAGTGACATTTTCATCTTAAAAGATAATAACGTCAAAACCGGAAGTGATATCGGGATTTTGAAAAATTTAAATTTTTGTTAGTAATCTACATGTCTATATCTGTAAGTTTTCAGATTGATCGAAATAAAACTGTAGAAGTTAAAAAATACTAAACATTTAAAATAAAGTCAGCGACAAAAGAAATATATGCATTTTAACAATGTCCTTAGCTATTTTAGCTTTTAACCGTAAATTGTTGGAAATTTTTGCGCTTTTTATATTCGTAAATTATTTTTAGTTCCATTCACTTTCACATAACAGAAGTTCTTCATGACTTACATTGGCTTCCCATAAAATCCTGTATTGAATACAAAATGCTCAGTTTAACATACTGTGCATAAACTTGTGAGGATTCTCTTTTATATTTATATTTTTTAAGAATTACAGCATCTTAAATCAAAAGGTAAAATATTCCACAGTTTGGGTGCTTGGACGGTAAAAGAGCGTTCACCGTAAGTTAAAAGCCTGGATGATTTGTGAACTAGTAAAAAGTTGTCCGAAGAAGAACGAAGGGTTCGACTTGGTGTGTAAATTTCAATAAGTGCAGATAAATAAGAAGGTGCTGTATCATTAAGACATTTAAAAGTTAAAAGTAGGATCTTAAATTGAATTCTATAAACAACAGGTAGCCAGTGTAGGTCTAATAAAATTGGTGTGATGTGCTCGTGATGTTTTTTGCCGGAGATAAGTCTTGCTGCTGCATTTTGAACCCTTTGTAATTTATTGGTTATACGTAATGGAATTCCAATTAATAAAGAATTACAGTTATCCAAACGGGAGGTAATCAGAGCTTGTACTAAAGTTCTAACTGAAGAAGTAGAAAGGTTCCTGCGAATTTTACTGATTTTACGGAGATAAAAATAACACAATTTACATACATTATTTACATGAGGTTCCAAGGTTAAATGTTGATCAAAGATAACTCCGATATTTCTGGCAGATGGAACTGAGTACCCACAGATAAAGAAACAGTTTGGTTTACTTTCGATATAAGATTGTTTGAGCCCAAGAGAATATATTCTGTTTTATCTTCGTTAAGTTTAAGAAAATTATTATTCATCCAAGATCGGATATCTTCGATACAACATTCAATTTTGGATTTACAATGATTAAAACTATTATTTACAGAGGGTTTAAAAGACAAATATAACTGTGTATCATCAGCATATAGATGAAAATCAAGGCCATGTATGCGAACTATCTTAGAGAGCGGGGTGGTGTACATACTAAACAAAATTGAGCCTAAAACGGACCCCTGTGGTACACCGTACAGTAAAAATTTTTTTTCCAGATGGATTGTTATTAACAATTACAGATTGCGACCGATTAGTTAAGTAGGATTTCATCAGGTCTAAAGCCAAGTCCGTTATTTTGAAATCGTGAGATAGTCGGTTGAATAAAACATTGTGATCGACGGTATCGAAGGCCGCAGAAAGGTCTAAAAGTAAGAGTAGTACACAATTTTGTTGATCGATGGACAAAAGGATATCATTTTGAACTCTAAGTAGAGCTGTTTCTGTGCTATGGAATTTGCGATATGCACTTTGATACTCACTTAAAAGATTGTTACTAGATATGTGGTCAATAAGTTGTATTGAAATACATTTTTTAAGGACTTTAGAGGCAATTTTTTCTACTATAAATTTCTACTATCAATTCCTTATTAGATTTTTGTACATGTCTAAGATTTCGGTAGGATATTTACATAAATTCCAAACCAAAATTTAAGTAGATAGGAAGATGACAATTTGTCATGAAATTTAAACTCTCTATATTCAAATTTAAACATTATTTTGTAACTATGGTTGTAATTAACATAGAGAGAAAATTCAAGCTATGTGATAATTTGCTTATTCACAGCTTTATAAAGAGATATTTTTTGAATTTGTATGCAAAAATTTTACAAAAAAATAAATAAATTTTATTAGGGTTATCAGATTATATCATTAGATTAATTTACTCTTTGGCCACCTGTGTGCGTTGAACCGTGACTAATGTGGTCAATAGTTCATCTGTGTTTTATAAGTCTTATATGTCTGCTACTCTTCACATGACTGTATTTGACATTTTTTTATAAAATCATTTCTATTTAAGATACGAACAAAATTCGAACTGACAAGCGAATTTACTTCTTTAACTTGATGTATGTTTTGAATTTGAATGGAAATATTTTGCCAAAAAAATAAAATAAAATTTCGGGTGTTAAGAAATTACATAATCAGATTAATTTGTTCCCCAGCTCAGTGATTTGACAAGTAGGTGTGAAAATTTAAACCACCAGTTTTATTGACATGTTATATAACAGGCTTTAACACCCTGACTGATCAATTTGAAACAGATTTTATGAAATAAAAAACCCAAAATTGGTATTTATTTTGTTAATTTTCTAAAATTAATGCTTTGAATTTTCCTGGTACAACGACCATGTCGCATATCATTTAAGAGACAATTTAATTTGGAGTCCAATGATGTACACCACATTGATGTGGGATGAATATATTTTATGTTAGTACTGGAGTTTTTAAATTTCATTTTGCTTTTTTAAAATATGCTTCTGCACTTATGGGATATATCCTTTATTGAAGAGTTTTGAGGCTATTATAAAATAGAAAATCTCAAGTCAATGTGTTCATAAGGAAATGTGGTATTGCCGTTCAAAGTTTCAAAAATGTCAGAATTCGGTTGGCTATAACACCCAGAAGTTGATATTTTTCATTCAATATTGTCATATCTATAGAGAGCTGAGGTCAAGGCCATTCTATATGGAAAATTCCAAAAGGGCATTGAAGGTGAAGGTCACAAGATATAGAATTTCAAATTTTCAAAAAATTCAAACGGACATAGAATAAATTTAAGTTCGAAAATCAAAATTCTGTTTCAAACATCCTTTAGATAAGGAAGCAAGGTTTTGATAGATACCAAAATCATACAAATCCGGGTAATAAATGACGGACTAATTAAATTTTAAAGAAAATTTGCCATTCTCGGAAAATGGCGCATGCGCAACTAGCAATTGGAATTTGTTCTTCTCGGGGGATGCAAATTATTTTGTATAGCTAATATATACTGTTTTTGCTTACATTCTTGAATTACACGGGATGTAGGGTCGCCTGAAGTGAGATGAAAAAAACCGGAAGTCCCCACGCGGTAACCGGAAGTGATCAAAAAAATTTTGATGATATATTTTTAATTGTGTTGCGTATCTATTTATATCCTGTAAATTTCAGATCGATCCGAACATTAGAGCCCGAAAGTGTAACATAACCGACCAAAATTGCAAAATAGTCAGATTTCGGTGGGCTATAAAACCGGAAGTTAATATTTGTCATGCAATATCAGAACATCTATAGACAGCTAAGGTCAAGGACATTCTACATCTTAAATGTCAAGGTCATTGAAAGTAAATGTCACGAGATATAGAGTTTTAAATTTTCGAAAAATTCGAACGGGCATAACAAAAATTCAAATTCGAAAATCAAAATTCTGTTCCCAACATTTTTTAGTTTTTAGATAAAGTATCAAGGTTTCGATAGACACCAAAATCATAAAAATCGGTTAATAATTGGCGGACTTATTAAATTTTTAAGAAAATTTGCCATTTTTGAAAACTGCGCATGCGCAACATTCAATTTAATTTTTCTTCATCTCAGGGGATTAAAATCATTTAGTATAGCTATACTGTTTTTGTTTAGAATCTTGAATTACATGGGAAGCATGGTCGCCCGACATGAGACGAAAAAACCGGAAGTCCCCACGCCCAAACCGGAAGTGATCAAAAAATGATGATGTAGTTTTAATTGCGCTGCCTATCTATCTATATCCTGTAAATTTCAGACCGATGCGATTATTAGGGCCCGAGCTAGCTTGAAATCTTATTTGCATATTATGCAATTAGCCACTTTCGGGTTAGCGAAAATATCATGTTAGATATTCATTTTTGATTCCAGCCAATATAAAAACCATTGGTGAAAACAGAAAGAGTCTATCTTTTTCCGTTTGGGCTAGCGAAAAAAAAAACTAGAGCCGTACGCGTAACGGCACTGAAGCAGTGCTTTCATCCAGGGATTCGTTCGTTAAGCAAAGGACAGAAAGGGATTATTACTAAAAAATGTGCATTATAAATGGATTTAGATTTCATAACAAAAGCTCCCGTATCCCCCTTTTCCCCCTTCCCCCTCTTTGCCCCTCCCCGTCCTTAGCCCTCATCATCAATAAAGCTAGATAATAATTTATCTAAAAAGATATCCGGATCGCCGAAACTCGTGTTTTGTAAATCGCCCAAACGCAGAGAATAGTATCCAATAGATTGTTTTATAGATTAAATTCTCAATCTTAAGATGTCGATGAAACCAAAAGTAGATATCGTAAAAAAAATAAATATATAGCATTGGATAGACAATGTCGAAGCTATATACAAATCGAAAGGTCACTAATGGTTTGAGTTGTCGTAAGTCGCCAGGGTATAACATTGAGACACCACATAAAGCGCGGCTTAACATTTTAAAATTTATATTGAAGAGAGTTTCGTCCCTTAGACCATTATTCCAGTCAACTGTATATTATTGCTGCATATAAGAGATAAAATTTAAAATTCTAAAGGTTGTAATTTCGTTCCAAATATTCAATATTTACATCAGCCACAAGAGGATAAACATATAATACAACTTTGAATCATTTTAACTGGATGAAGAACGATTCAACTAAAAAATAAATTCGGATCACTGAAACTTATATCTTGTAGATTGCCCAAATGCAACACACATTAAACAGATTGTTGTATAGGAAAAATTCGCAATTTTTAAATGGCGATAAAAGCGAAAGTATACATCTTACAGTAAAGCTCTATATATCATTGGATAGAACTTCTCGAGAGCTATCACATTTGTACTGGTCAAAAAATTTGTCAAAGGTCAACGTCACAATATACGACCCTTCAAAGTTTTTAAAAATTTTAATCGTAAACAAATCAAAATCAAAATCAAAATTCAAAAATCGGTTTCCATATATATTTCGGCAATCGGTTAAAGATTCTATATACATCAAAATAACACAAATCGAATTATCCCCCGAGACCCTATTTCGATTTAAAGAAAACACGCACAGTTAGTATAGAAGAAATTACAAAATTTTGAAATTTTTAAACGCGCAATTTTGATTAAACTACCAAGTGTGATATATTAATAGAAAGATGAGATTAAGCGTAAAAGGAATATGCAAGAAATTCTGTCCTATGTTAATTGGGTCACGTGATAGAGCTCTTGAAAGTTAAAATTCGTGATTTTCAATTGGCTGCAAAACCGGAAGTAAACATCAGACAACAAAAGTGGAGATACCATTTGGCAGATATAATGAAGGGTAATAACTTTTGTTCAGGTCAAAAGGTCATCAAAGGTCAAGGTCACGAAATATGACCGGTTAAAGTTTTGACAATTACTGAAAAAATTCAACCGGAAATAAAAGAAAAGCAAAATCGAAATTCAAAAATTCCTTCTCATAATTTTTTGAGTAATCAATTGATGTTTCTAGAAAATCTAAAATTATACAAATTAGACTTATCCCTGAGAACTTATTTCAGTTTTACAAATTTTAGTCGTATCAAGATGGCGGAAGATCCGTTACGTCCGGTTCGAATTTTCTAAATTTACCATCATTCAATAGACAATTGTAGCTAATTGCAAAAGAAATTTTTCAAATATCTTCATTATTCCGGAAGTGCAAAGTTCAACTTTAAAAGCAAATAACATCAAAACCGGAAGTGATATCGAAATTTTGAAAATTAATTATACTTCGCATTCCAAATGTCTATATATCTGTAAGTTTTCAGATCGATCGAAATAAAACTGTAGAAGTTAGAAAATGCAAAAAAATTTCAAATTCAAAATGTCAGCGACAAAGTTGGGAAATGAATAATTCTTAAATTGCTATCTTTTAAAACTAAATTCAATGTAGTTACCTAAAAAAACGATCAAAATCGGATCAAAAATAAAGCCGCAAATTGAAAAACAAAGAAAAACTGTAGACGGCGCTTCGTCATTCCCTGTAGGTCAAAATGGCGTCAAAATACATTCATCAGATTTAGTCTCGCGGCATTTTCGGGAGAAATGTTAACAGAATGTGCGTGGCATGTGTAGTTTTGGCTGGGCGCTCTGACCAGAATTCGAAAAAAAAAAAAAACTAGAGCCGTACGCCTAACGGCACTGAAGCAGTGCGTTCCATCCAGGGATTCGTTCGTTCGTTCGTTAAGCAAAAGACAAAAAGGGTTTATTAAAATAAAAAAAATGTGCATCAGAAATATATTTTGATTTCATAACAAACGCTCCCATACCCCCCTTTTCCCCCTTTCCCCTCTTTGCCCCTCCCCATCCTTAGCCCTCATCATCAATTAAGATAGATAATAAGTTAAAATCATAATAAAAAATGGATAGAGGGTCGTTTAATCTAAAAAAGATATGCGGATCGCCGAAACTCATATTTGTAAATCGCCCAAACGTAGAGAATAATACCCAATACAAAGTAGATTGTTTTATATATTTAAGGGGCACAATCTTGATTTTTAGGGGTCGTTTTGGGCCTTTGTTACATTTAAACAGTCCTCAGAAATACTCAAGCTCTAAGAAAATCGCAAAATACCTTGAAATATACCTCAAAAATTTCACTTTTTATTTTTTTTTCGTGCTGTACGCGGCTGGTCTTCAGTCAGTCTGAAAATTGTGTGTCCTGTTGACAAAATCTACAATTGTTATTACATGTACTTTCTTTTTGTTTTATCAGTGTGGGCCTGCGCAGTTGTCTATTTATAACTCTTTGATTTTCCAATATGGCGGGACATTCATAATATCTTAAGACATTATGATTTTCAAACATGGATAAATATGTATACCCATGGATTTGAAGGCTCAAATTTCAAAGGTAAGCTCTGTAGACTATGTCTGATTAGCTAAATAAAAGATTTCATGTGTTTGAGGCTGTTGGATGATTGTCCGAAACAAATCAAGCCAGTGCCCCTTTAAATTCGCAATTTTCAGATGGCGATGAAACCAAAAGTACAAAAAATATATATAGCATTGGATAGACAATGTCGAAGCTATATACAAATCGAAAGGTCACTAATGCTAAAAGTTGTCTTAAGTCGCCAGGGTATAACATTGAGACACCAAATAAATAGCGCGGCCTAACATTTTAAAATTTATATTGAATAGATTTTCGTCCCTTAGACCATTGTTCCAGTAAACTGTATATTATTGTTGCATAATATAAGAGATAAAATTTAAAATTCTAAAGGTTGTAATTTCGTTCCAAATATTCAATATTTACATCACCCACAACAGGAAAAACATATATAACAACTTTGAATCATTTTAGCTAGATGTACAACGATTAAACTAAAAAATAATTTCAGATCGCTGAAACTTATATCTTGTAGGTCGCCCAAATGCAACACATTAAACAGATTGTTTTATAGGGAAAATTCGCAATTTTCAAATGGCGATAAAAGCGGAAGTATACATCTTACAATAAAGCTTAATATATCATTGGATAGAACTTCTCGAGAGCTATCATATTTGTACAGGTCAAAAATTCGTCAAAGGTCAACGTCACAATATACGACCCTTCAAAGTTTTTTAAAATTTTAATCGTTAAAAAATCAAAATCAAAAGCAAAATTCAAAAATCGGTCTCCATATATATTTCGGCAATCGGTTATAGATTCTATATACATCAAAATAACACAAATCGAATCATCCCCCGAGACCCTATTTCGATTTAAAGAAAAACACGCACAGTTAGTATAGAAGAAATTACAAAATTTTGAAATTTTTAAACGCGCAATTTTGATTAAAGTACCAAGTGTGATATATTAATAGAAAGATGAGATTAAGCGTAAAAGGAATATGTAAGAAATTCTGTCCTATGTAAATTGGGTCACGTGATAGAGCTCTTGAAAGTTAAAATTCGTGATTTTCAATTGGCTGCAAAACCGGAAGTAAACATCGGACAACAAAAGTGGAGATACCATTGGGCAGATATAATGAAGGGCAATAACTTTTGTTCAGGTCAAAAGGTCATCAAAGGTCAAGGTTGCGAAATATGACCGGTTAAATTTTTGACAATTACTGAAAAAATTCAACCGGAAATAAAAGAAAAACAAAATCGAAATTCAAAAATTCCTTCCCATACTTTTTTGCGTAATCAATTGATGTTTCTAGAAAATCTAAAATTATGCAAATTAGACATATCCCTGAGAACTTATTTCAGTTTTACAAAATTTAGTCGTATCAAGATGGCGGAAGATCCGTTACTTCCGGTTCGAATTTTCTTAATTTAGCATTATTCAATAGACAATTGTAGCTAATTGCAAAAGAAATTTTTCAAATATCTTCATTATTCCGGAAGTGCAAAGTTCAACTTTAAAAGCGAATAACATCAAAACCGGAAGTGATATCGTAATTTTGAAAAATAATTATACTTCGGAATCCAAATGTCTATATATCTGTAAGTTTTCAGATCGATCGAAATAAAACTGTAGAATTTAGAAAATGCAAAAAATTTCAAATTCAAAATGTCAGCGACAAAGTTGGGAAATGTATAATTCTTAAATTGCTATCTTTTAAAACTAAATTCAATGTAGTTACCTAAAAAAAAACGATCAAAATCGGATCAAAAATAAAGCCGCAAATTGAAAAACAAAGAAAAACTGTAGACGGCGCTACGTCATTTCCTGTAGGTCAAAATGGCGTCAAAATACATTCATCAAATTTAGTCTCGCGGCATTTTCGGGAGAAATGTTAACAGAATGTGCGTGGCATGCGTAGTTTTGGCTGGGCGCTCTGACCAGAATTCGAAAAAAAAAAAAAAAAAAAAAAAAAAAAAAAAACATTTCGAAAACAAAGCAGTGCGTTCGATGAACGCACTGCAACTAGAACCGTTAGACGGTACCAAGGCAGTGCGCGTCCCTTCTATTGCATGGGTGAAACGTTGCATTTATAATATCCAATTCCATAATAATAACTAGACCTGTTTGTAACAATTGTGCAGCTTCCGAGATATTTAGAATTTGTTATATCTCCTGGCTGTCATTTAAAATAGAACGTAACCACGCCTACTCAGTATAATGACTTGTTTTGATTGGTTGCGATACTTAAACTGGAAATGTCAAAATTTGTCTTGACCAAACGATAAGAAATTAACACAATTTGACTTTTTGCCCTGTTACATTATCTTCTTAACTCTTCTTGTAACATTTATATCTGTTTAATTAGTGTGTAAAACAAAACGTCGAAAAAACAAATTTGTGGTCTAAGGGACATAACACCTTATTTGAGATTACAAATTGATCTCGGATTAAATTAACTTTTCACATCGTTGATACTTTTAATTTGTTTATTTATTTATTTATCAATCTTAATTTAGGTGTAGTAGGAACATTAGATCCTGCAATTTGTGGCAAGTTGTCATGGTATAACATAGAGCCATCAAATTAACAGCACGGCTTTACATCTTTAAGAGAGTATTTTATAGAGTTGCGTCCCTTATACCACTAGTCCTCTCAACTGTACATTATTTTTGCTTAAGAGAATATCATTTAAAATTCTAAAGGTTGTCATTTCCTTCCAAATATTCCATATCATACATCGCCCACAACGAGAAATGAACAATCATTCCTTTTATTTAAGATATATAATATCTTTGAATCATTTTAACTGGATCAATTTTTAATCGTAAAAAAATCAAAATCAAAACAACAATTCAAAAATCGGTTTCCATATATATTTCGGCAATAGATTCTATATACATGTACATCAAAATAACACAAATTGAATTATCTTCCGAGACCCTATTTCAATTTAAACAGTTAGTATAGAAGAAATTACAAAATTTGCAAATTTAAAACGTGCAATTGGGATCAAAAATCAAGTGTTATACACCATTGGAAAGAATAACTAGACCGGTTTGTAACAGTTCTGCAGCTTTCGGGCTATTTAGAATTTGTTGGTCTCCTGGCTGTCATTTAAGGATAGAATGTAGATTGATTTTGCGAATATTGGGAGAGATGATTTATTCATGATTTAACACGTAAAATTTGAGCTTGTTAATAGACTGGCAATCATTAAGGTTTGTGATGTAAAAATATCTGGGCTTAACCACGCGCACAAAGTCCATTGACTTGTTTTGGAAACTTCAACTGGAAATGTCAAAATTTGTGAATTGACCGTTTTATAGGAAAAATTCGCAATTTTTAAATGCCGATAAACCGAAAGTTTACATTTTTCTATAAAGCTTAATATGTCATTGGATAGAACGTATCACATATGTACAGGTATAAAGATCGCCAAAGGTCAACGTCACAATATACACCTTCGAAGTTTTTATAATTTTTAATCGTAATTAAATTAAAATCAAATCAAAAATCAGTTTCCACATAAATTTCGGCAATCGGTTATAGATTCTATATACATGTACATCAAAATAACACATATTGACTGATCCTCCGAGACCCTATTTCGATTGAAAGAAAAATACACACAGTGATGTAAAATATCTGGGTTAAACCACGCCCACAAAGTCTAATGACTTGTTTTGATTGGTTGAGATACTTTAACTGGAAATGTCCAAATTTGTGTCTTGACCAAAAGATAAGAAATTAACACAATCAGACTTTATGACCTGTTGTATTTATATCTGTTTAATTAGAGTGTAATTTTATTCTTAAACTTTTCGCAATTTTTATTTATACATATTGATTTATATATTGCTTGAAAGCTGGGAATTTGCACATTATAAATCTGTTCGAATTTTGTTTTTAAGTTAAATAGAACTAAATATAAAAAAAATATGAATGTTAAAATCGCTTATTTTCTACTAGGCGTATTTTCATCAGTTTTCGGTCTATAGCTAAAATAAAGATATTGTTAGAAAGCTGATAAAAATCACATCACAATAATGTCAATTAGAATGTTGCCAAGAGTCTTGTTCATGAGATATAACCATCTGAAGATACGAGAAATATGCAAATTACCAATTTTTGGATCCCTATTAATCCAAATGTTCTTTACTTAAATTAGAAATCGAGGTATCATATGAACCTTTAGCCAATGAAGATGATTGTGCAGAAAAATAAAGGATGCATATTAGTAAGTAGTCCTCTTCGTTCCTTGCGGAGAATAGGGCTGCTACAGACGTTCTCCATCTCACTCTGTTATGAGCTGTTCTTTTTGCTTCATTCCAGGTCTTGCCAATCCTTCCTAGCTCTTTCAGTCTTATTCTTTTCAAGCTATGTAAAGGTCTTCCTTGTCTTCTATGCCCTTGGGGATTCCAGTCCAGTGCCTCTCTGGTGATATTGTTTTGAGATCAAAAGGATGCATATGGTAGAGTTCGAAAGTTATGAACTTTCAGACGGAAGTCAGTTTTGAAAAACTTTGGCAGGACCGTAATAGGAACATGAAAGAAATTTCGACGTATGTAAATAAGGTCACGTGACAGAGCTCTTCAAAGTTTGAAATTGCGATTTTCAAATGGCTGTAAAACCGGAAGTTGACATTGCACAACAAAAATGAAGACATCAATAGATAGGTCTTGACAAGGGCAATAACTTTTGTGCAGGTCATAAGGTCACCAAAGGTCAATGTCACGAGATATTGACCTTCGAAATTTAGGTACGTATTGAAAATATAGAACCGGAAATAAAGGAATAGCTAAATCGAAATTCAAAATTCGACTGCCTGATATTTGTTAGCAGTCGATTGAAGATGACATAGACATCAAAATTATAGTTGTCCGTTTAACCCCTAAGGCTCCATTTTCCGTTTTACAAAAGTTAGTCATTTCATGATAGCGGTTTAAGTGTTACTTCCGGTTCAAATTTTTTCACTTTATTATCTTTCTTTATCATGTTCTATCATATCTATTGACGAATTTGACGACTTTCGTAAAAATACGTAATTTAAAAAAACACGTGCTCTTTTATAAATCACGCACAATTACTATAGAACTTAGAACAAAATTTTCAAATTCTCAAAAGCGCAATTTTGATCAAAATATCAAGTGTTATACATCATTGGAAAGAATAGATTACGTGTAATAAGGGCATGAAAGAAACATTGTCGTATGTAAATTGGGTCACGTGACAGAGCTCTTCAAAGTTAAAAATTGCGATTTTCAAATGGCTGTAAAACCGGAAGTTGACATTGCACATCAAAAATGAAGACATCAATAGAAAGGTCTTGACAAGGGCAAGAACTTTTGTGCAGGTCACAAGGTCACCAAAGGTCAAGGTCACGAGATATTAACCTTCGAAAATTAGGCACTTGGTGAAAAAATATAACCGGAAATAAAGAAAAAGCAAAATCGAAATTCAAAATTCGGCTTCCTGAGAATTGTTAGCAATCAATTGAAGATTACATAGACATCAAAATTACAATTGTTAGATTAACCCCTAAGGCCCCATTTTTCGTTTTACAAAAGTAAGAAGTTTAATGATGGCGGCTGACCTGTTACTTCCGGGTCAATTTTTGTTAATTATTGAATCATTATGGGTTAATAGTAACTAATTGCAAAAAAAAAAATTTCAAATATCTTAATTATTCCGGAAGTTGATTTTTCAAGTTTAGAGTCGAATGACGTCAAAACCGGAAGTGATGTTGTTATTTTGAAAACATATTTTAGTTGACAAACGCATTGTCTATCAACATATTAATTTTTATTTCGATCAGATCAAAATTCTGAAAGTTAGAAAAAGTGTTAAATTTAAAAATAAAAAAGTCAGCGACAAAAGTCAAAATTTTACATTTTTTAAATTGCTATCCTTTAGAGTTTAGTTCAAAAAAGTTAATAAGAAAATTTTGAGCGAAATTCGATTTGAAATAGAGCTGTTATATGAGAAAAAACTAAAATACTTTGGGATGTTATACCTCATTTCCGGTTTGGCAAAATTGCGTCATTTTATATTTAAATAACAATGAGCACTAGTTTACGTTAGAATATCGCGTCAGATTATGTGAGACATTTACAGTTATAGCTGGGGAGCGTGACCAGAAAACGAAAAAAAAAAAAAAAATAGTCATTTCGAAAACAAAGCAGTGCGTTCGAAGAACGCACTGCAAAAAAAAAACATTTCGAAAACAAAACAGTGCGTTCGATAGAACGCACTGCAAAAAAAAAAATAATCCGAACGAAAACAAAGCGTGACAAATTTTATTTGCCACGCAAAAAGAAAGAAAAAAAAATCTGTGTAAGATAAGTTATAAGGTTTTGTACTAAACAGATAATATTCCGATGATAAATGTTCAATTTGTCTTTAGTATTAGATAAAACATGTTAAGAAGAACATCATTAGAAAATCCGGGTCAAATTGGTCTCTACAATTAGCTTTAGAAACTCAAGGCAGTATTGGCACATTACTTACACAGTAGCATAAGATATGCAAAATACCGATACGAACCAGGACAAACTTACCGTTACTGGTTCAAGGAAATAATTTGCCCAAATAGGTTGGCTGTAATGTCTTGTGTCAGTTCGTAGTATAACTTGTTTTTGTATAACCTCTTGACCATAATTTTCAGTTACGGTGGAGGTGATCTTTAAATAATTCCAACGGTACCATTGTGAGGTCTGGATAAAAGTACCACAACCACCAGTAAATCTAGCAGTAGGTTCACAAGGATTCGGCTTTTTCGGTATGTCAGCTGCTATTGGAAATTCACATCCCTCATCCACATCACAACCAATAGGAACTGTAGGATAAATAATTATCCATCCCATGTCTCCTTCTTTTATATCTATGACCGGATTTTGAACCTGCACAAAATTTGATCTAAACGTAAATTATAAGCGCAAATTTAAACGTTTAAGGTAAGAAATGAGATATAAATATTGTAAACTGTTTCACTGTCCTCTAATACATCCAACATTCTCTTGTTATTTAAATATCATAACAACATCGGCTATAAATTGAATTCCAAGACAACTAAACACGAAACAATAATTAATGAAAATGTAATAAAAAATGACAGTTACGTGAGGCTCCCATAAAAGGTTTATAATCTGATCAAGAACTTTGGCAAAGAAAAGCTTAAATGAACCCCAAGCCCCCCCCCCCCCCCCACCCCAAAGAAAAAAAAATATTAAAATCACCTTTATTCCAATAAACTTCTTTGTACTAGTGGACGGTAAACTCAACTTCCGCTGACCATTAATATCTACAGCTGCTCTTATGTCGCAGTGAAGCTAAAACAGAAATCCACATAACCACATCCGGACACACGTTTTTACCCTCATTTTAAAGAAAAAACAATCGAGTCCTACGTCCTACGTTAACAGCCTACAGCACTTGGGGCCCACGCGGCATGGAAGAAGCGTCAACGCCTTCACCCTATATCACTGATAGGGGGAATTGGATTAAAACATCTCTATTATCACTATTATTTGTTATATAGTACATGTGTGTATTGTTACATTGTTACCTGAAATCCGACTGTAGTGATGTTACTCTCTCTTAACCTGGTATCAGTTAAACTTCTCATTTTATTGACATCATTATAATCTGTGTAGTTAGACTCGTATACCATCACATCATCAACAAACCTATTTTATAAACCTTTCAATAAATTCCCGGGAATGTTATATTTTTCCAAACCCGGCAACAAATTATACATGAAATTCAAGGGATAATATTAATTAATCATGTATATCATTTCTGACATTTTTGAATGTCTTTACCAAGCATGATATCTAGCGATATTGGCATCTCTTTACAAAAAACAAAAACAATGTTTTTTTTTTATATATATAGTAAAGATTGTGTTGTTGAAAAGATTAGATATAGGATGACTTTAGTCTCAAAAGCGGAAATTCATTTTACTAATTAGTAAGAGCTTTCATCTTCAAAATTTGAGTCTGCAGAGACTCTGTGATATTTACAAAAATTGCACATTAAAAGCAAAATTCCTAGTTGTATGTATATTTTGAACAAATAATGAGATTTCCATGCATTTCCAGTACTTCTGAAAGCTATTGCAATGCATTTTCTCACCGTATATCATGAATTTGGGGATATTCATTATTAAATCTTGACTCGTATCGTCTAACTATCATTTACATTGTTTTTGTTTATTTAGTTATGTGAACTAAATACCACAGCATACGATTGTTAGAGTAAGATTAATAACCTTGTGACAAAGGATATTAAAAACCTGATTATCTCTTGATCTAATCAATTGACAGCATTTTCTATTCAAGGAAAAATAGGACCCATTGATTCTCGGCACATCTGTATAACCATTTTAAATAATCAGCAAAAGCCCAGTTTTTGTTGTTAGGTCAGATCAAGTAGCATTTTGTGATTAAGAATTAGACTTGGCTCCTCCCTCCCATGGTTTAAAAACGTTTACCAAAAGGGATTGTAAAGTGGATTATTTCTAGCCTTTTTTAAATTAATTTTTCTTCCAATGCCAGTAGTTACTGGAATGCGAGAAAAAAAATGGCCTTGTTTTATTCTCGTTTGAATTGATTGAATGCTTGAAGTTTGTGACCTGAATGTCATTGACCTCGACTTTAAAGGATATGTTGATAAACATGAAAAACGCCAACTTCCGGTTTTATAGCCCGACGAAAATGTACAAATTCAACGCCATACCGCTATTTATAGCCGTGATTTCGCAAGTTATTTAACCGATGGAATTATTTCTCCTATCTTAATTAGAACTATCTAGTGTTTCTACAGTTGTACAGAAGATACAAATTAGTATCATTGCACCTTTTAACCGGTCTAGTTAATAGTTCTTTTTCAACAAATCTTGTTTATACATTTTTATATCAATTAAATTATGAATTAACACATTATCAATTTGAAATTGCATGTGATACAATGCTCGTAACTTCAAGCAAAAGACAAAAGATTGAAAACTGTAACTGTTTAACTCTTTACATGTACTTACACTGGGCTGAACGTTTCAAAGGCAAGGTCCCTATGGTAAAAAAAGTCTAAGGCCACGCCCAGCTCTGTTTATTACTTTTGTTATGTTTTTGCAGTCTGGGATTGGGTACGAATCTACTTGAGGAATCTACATCGTTTCTGGTTAATTATTTGTCTAGGAACTTTGGAGGAAAATAGATATGGTGTCCCCGATACACATAAAAAGAATAGAAATCCTTTTTTACAATCCCTTTAATATGAACTGTTTTTAAAATCTATCTTTAAAATTAAATTAGAAATTGGTTGCTTTTGTTTTAAATTTCTATTAGCACTGTATCTCATTCCCCGCACCCCCCCCCCCCCTCCACACACACCTTCCGCCCTTGAGAATATAAAATACAACCATACGTGCGATAATGACCTACCAAGTCGACTTGTATACTAGTGAATCTCGATTTGGGTTAGGAAAAGAACAGTCGAATATAAATTCTTTTCTTGGTTCATTACCAGGAACCTCTCTTAAATTGGTAACAAGAGTGATTGTTGTGTTAAATTCTAGTTGTCCTTAAAATAAAGAATAGTTCCGTATATAGATCTACATAAAAGGAATTTTAATACCGAATCGAAATCCAAACGGAGATCAGATTCCAAAGCAACATTTTGGGCTAATAATATGTCTTACGTATTAGGAAAATGGAAAAAAATTATTTAAATGTTTTTTGCGTGATTCAATAACAATCTAATTCAAACTTACCAGATTCGACTCCATCTGTAAACGGTAAATAATTCGGTAATGAAATGATCAAAATACAGTCTTTTAGATATGATATTACGTTTCAAAATATTAGAATCGGCACCTTAATTACATAATATAATCATCTTTATGCATTTACAAATTGAAATCTCAACTCTATAAGTGTATTTTATATTTTGAAAATCTGGATTTCTTACAGATTCAGATTAACAAACTAGATTGTGTGAATCCACATTCTGTAAAATAAACTGAAAAAATAGTAAATCTCTCGAGAGGGGTTTGTAAAACTCTCGTAACAAGGTAGCAATCTCAGATGTAATGTAATGTTACTTAAATGTAATTACCTAGGCAATATGCAGCCCCACTTGACGGTCGTACTAATCTATAAACAGTGAGTCTTTCAGAACATTTTACTGCCTTGATATCTAATTGGTTCATTTGGTCTGTACAATCAATAATACATGCTTTAATATCTTCTATCTGACGTTCAGTAGCTGGCTTACCTTTTAACAAAAATAAAGGAATACCATGGTAGTTAACATTAATGTGTTGTCAAGCAAGTACGATAAAACATAACATAATGCCACCATTATAACATCGCTAAAAGTGTTATTAAAACGCAAGGCCTCGATGAGAGTTAGGTACTTCGATAAACCAAAGTTTATTGGTCAAGAAATTTATACCACGGTTTCAGCCGTCAGTGTCACAAAACAAAAAACTGTATGAGTCGATAGCTGAGAATAGAAAGGGAGTATAGAAAGGTTACAGCTAATCCGATTGTTTTGGATTTTAGGATGTAGTTGCAGTGGGTCACATATGTCATATGAATTAAAGATAGTACCCGTTCGATGGCCAGTAGTTATACATTTGCTATATGAGACCAGTTGTAGTGGTGAATAAATAGCGCTATGGAAGACCTCAAAACCGTCTCAACAATCTTTTGTTACTAAAACAAATAGAATTTAAAATGCACTTAAAACATGTAAAGAAATAAAAGAACGTCACCTATTAATTTAGTAGTAGAAAATAAAAACAAAAATGATCAGATATAAAATATATATAAATTGAATAGATTTAAAATAATAAATATAATAATAACTAGAGCTGTGAACAGCACTGAGGTGGCCCGTGATACTTTGGATCATGGCTTTGAAACCTTTAAACTTCAAACCCTCTAAAGCAAGGTGTTCACTCGACCACTTTTAGTAAACAGCCAAACTAATTGAAATGCTCATGAAAGGGTAGAATCAATTTTGTATCCATATAATGTTACCTATGGCTATTTTTATAGCTTCATGGTAGCTATAACAAACAGGTATGTGTGAAATTTGAACATTACGTGACGGAATTTTTTTACTGATGTAAACGCAACATAGGCTTGACAAGCTTGGAATATCTTATGAAGTGATATTACGCCTCTATCTAAACTCAAAACTTGTACTTTGTGAATAGTAACTGCATAAGCAAGACGTAATGGAAACTGACGTCTAACATCACTTTTATAATTTACATGGGGGCTTTCATATTTTCTTTGCAATACCCCAAGTGGTACATTTGGTGGAAGTGGAACACTGTCTGTGTTTTTACCAACCTTTTTATTTTCAAATTTTACAAATATTTTGATAGTTTGATTATTTTGATCCGTTTGAATAAATGTTACAGTACCGAAATTTCCATTTATTAAACCAGCCGACCCCTTTAGATTAATTACTAACATAACTTTGGACCCTAAACCTATTTTTAAGGTAGACACTAATGGTGTAACACTGTGTTTTTAAGCTTCATTTGACCAGTTCTAGCATCTTTTGAATAATCAAGAGCATTAATAGAAACAGCATTAGGACATTTTTTGTTAATCATTAGGGTTCCTCGCAGCGCAGCGTTTCGCGAGGAAAACTATTATTTCTGTAAAGATTATTATTATTATTATTTTTTTTTTTTTTTTTACACATTTGAAATTCTCAAAATCTACCGGTGCGATCTTTACGAAACTTTCATATTTCCTGATAATGTTGTTACAACTTAGATTTTAAATGTAATTCCAGACTTCTGCGCATGCGCAAGTATGTGAATTTGAATGCGTTTCCATTTTTACAAATGTCGTTTTTTCTCAGCAACTAATCAATGGATTTGAAAAATGATTTCAGATTATACATCGGGCAATGTTAACGCAAAAATAAGCTTCTTTGACTTTTCACTTTTATGCAATTTTTCAATGTCATTTTTTGAATTTGCATATTTTCAAAATTTCAATTTTTTACATTCTCAACATTTTTTTCTTAAAACAACGTTTGCAGATGTATATTGACTTCTTATACATACTCATACAAACATAATTGTGATAAGTTATCTCCCCTAATAGATAATTGCATAATTGCATAACTGGTCATAACTTTGACAAATATCATTCAATTTGTATAAAAGTGGTGTCAATAGATGCCTATCTATTGATACGAAATTTCTTGCCATATGTTGACCGGAAGTGACCCGAAAGTAAGAAAAACATCATTTTTTACAATTTTTTGATACTTAAATTGCTACTTGTCTTTGGATTAAATTCAAAACCAAAAAAGCATTATTGTATTACATAATACATTTATTTTACTAACTTTTGGTCGAAGGGAATTTTGAAATTTTTTTTCGTTTTTGGGAAAATTGAGTTTAAAGTTGAGTAACGTTATAAGATTTACTATTGCTGTTGGGGTTATATCAGATGACCTTGAAATTCTCAAAATCTACCGGTGCGATCTTTACGAAACTTGAGTGGAACACTGTCACGCAATATTACTGGAAGTGAGGCCAGTTGAACTTAATTTGAATGGCAACACATGAATTGTTAAAGAGTTCTAATATCACTTGATTTTGTTAACATTTAGACATATGTTAACTTTTTAAATAAAACCTTTAAGATAGATATAATCATCAACCTGTTGATTTGTAGAAAAGATATGTAGACAATCATCCTCTTTTCCGGTTACTCTACTTTGTAATATTTTAATGAATGAAGCAAGCATTGGTTCACTTTTTTTTCTTTGTCTTATTCTATGCAAAGCTTGCACAAAAGCTAAATCATTTTTTGTCTCATAATTTCAGTCAGTTCAACTAGTTTAAAATTACCATTCAACAGGTCTATGACATTTTCATGACATAGACTATTGCCTTTTAGTGGTTTTAGTTGCCATCGTTAGACGATCCTATTGGATCAAAAAACAACAATACAAATCTATCTGACAATAATGCCGATTCTGACACTAAGAACAATATGTCTAATGAGTATGCTAAAACAATTCTTGATTCGATTTGGAAAGAACTGTCTGCTCCAGATAAACACTATCAATCATTGTCAGATTTATATGATCATTTAAATATTACCCAAATGATGTATGAACAGGCTGGTGAAAAACTGACAAAAAAAACATATATAGTCCTTAAACGATCGCCTAATGAGGTCTGGATAAACCAATATAATCCTCATTTGCTTAGAGCATGGAATGCAAATTTAAAAAACGGAACTTTAAATGCTCAAAATATGTTTATGATAGGCATTGTTGATTGATATAAATCTAGACCTACATCAATACAATTTCATAGCATGTGTATAGCCACCTTTTATTCTGAATATCGGCTCTTATCTAAATCAGAAAATCCAAATGTTGATTCAGACACAAATCCCGCCTTCGAACTACAAAATGATCTTGGCTACATAATTAAACGTTCTAGAACCTCATCGGCTATTATTCTTTAAGCGAGATTCTCCAAAACTAAAGATCCAGAAAATTATTATCTAAGTACTCTTCAGTTATTCTTACCGTATTATAAAGAATCACAACTAAAACCACCACCATTTGAAACTCACTATTTGTTTTTAAATTCCCCGTGAAAATAGAATTATAAAAGGATTAAAATTGATTGACAGGAGGTGTGAAAAGAGGGTTAAAGTTTGATTTGAGTTATAATTGTTTATGACTTGTCTGCCAGAAACAGATTAATTTGATTATGTAATATTTTAACTCTTTAATTAAAATAAAAATTTATTCAATCCTTTTGCTAAATCTTCACTTATAAATTCAAACATACGCCCATTTAGAGCAGTGAATTTTAGTTACATTTTCCTGTTCGAATTTTCACTGTGGTATAAATAGAACGCTATCTGCAAACAATATATAACGGTGTTTTTTATATAAACTCGTAGGGAGCATCTATTTTAAGCTGGAAGGAAGCGTTGATTTTGATTTAAATTTGCAACAAATATTGTGAACATATTAGTGTCTTGAGTCTAAATGTTCTGAGATAATAAGAAAACTGGCCTATAGGGTTTGACATAAGGTATGAAAAGAATAAGCATATATCCAGGCATACCTTTTCCTATGGCCTTTGGTTGATGCTCACTATTCATAAAGCCCCCTCCCATTTCGTTATGGTCTTTGGACCAGTTGGTACTTCTATCCTTTCATAGAGCGCCACTCCCATTTCGCCTATAGCCTTTTTTAAAAAAAAATTATGATGTCTTTTAATTGCTATAGGCGACTTCTCTATATTCTGTAATTTTCAAAGCGATCGGATAATTAGCAACAAAGTTGTGCAATTATTCAATTATTAGTATGCAATTTCTCACTTCCTACATGTGGATAGCTAATGTCAATAACATTCTACTTGTAAAAATTCAGGGTCATTGAAGGTCAAGGTCATTTGATATAGCCTTTTAATTTTTTTAAAAACCAATCGGGCTTAAAAAAAAATTAAATTTGAAAATGAAAATTCTGTTCCCAACAAATTGTAGATAAAGTAACAAGGTTTCAAAAAACACCAAAATCGTACAAATCGGAGAAAAATTAGCGGACTTATTAAAATTTTGCTAAATGTCACCGTTCTGTGATAACAATTGGGTTATAATTATGCCTGATAGTTTATATGTATAGCTTTTGTACTCATTTCTTACATACACCGGAGGTTGGGTCACCCAACGTGGTTCTGAAAAACCGGAAATTCTCAAGCAAAAACCGGAAGTTCTCAAGCAAAAACCGGAAGTGGTAGAAAATTTTTTATGATGTCTTTTTATTTCTATAGGCGACTTCTCTATATTCTGTAATTTTCAAAGCGATCGGATTATTAGCAACAAAGTTATGCAATTACTCAATTATTATTATGCAATTTCTCACTTACGATGCATAAAAATTTTAGTTTTAAATATTCATTTTCGATACCAGTACGTATCTTATCGCATTTTTCAAACCAAATTTCAATACCATTTTTGAGTTGAGCTAGGGAGCTTCCCAAAAAAAAAAAAAAAAACTAGAATTGCTTACAATTATGAACGTATTTCGAGAGCCTTAAAATATTATGTAGGCTAAATTTGCAATTACCTACATCTAGACAATATATTGAATATCATTTGACCTAGTTTTCAAAGTCATAAAATAATTAGGTCACACCTTCCGTAACGGTTAATGATGGCGAAAATATGAAAATTATCAATTTTTGCTGTATTTAAGTACACTTATCTCTATGAATTTTTTAAGTAAGCCAAATTAAAAAATATCTACTCGTAGACAATATATTGAATATTATTTGACCTAATTTTCAAGGTCATAGATTAAGTGGGTCACACCTTCCGTACCCGTTAAAGTGACCTAATTTTGAAAAAATTGAAATTTGAATAATTCGAAAGAAAATACGAAATTTGAAAATCGGTCTCCAAGAAAAGGTAGATAATGATCCATTGTATCTATGTGCTAAATTTCATCAAAATCGGTCTATCAGTAGTGTCTGAATTTCGGATTTAAGAATTGTAACGAAAATTCAAAATGGCGGCCGATATGGCAGCTTGACCTAATTATTTAGGTCAAATCAATTACTATTGACAAGTTATTTATAAAACAGCTTTCACTTTTCACCTAGCAGTTATAGACCGGAAGTTACGTAATTACGTCATTTGAGGCTAAACCCGGGAAATGGAATTTTTTTTTTCACATTTTTTCAAAAAATTATAAACATATCGCCTATCAACTGGTAAAGTTTCAAAATTTTACCATTTATATTAAAGGAGAAATCACGGTCTGAAATTTTTGCCGATGACCCTTGAATATTGAATTGCAAATCGAAGGTAAAATATTTAACCTAATTGCATAAAACCTATAATTGTTAGTTGACAAATACATTGAAGTTTTCAAATCTGAAAATCCGGTCAAATCGAACTGAAAATAAACTTGCTAAAGCAAAAAAACCTGAACTTCCGGTTCTCACTTCCTGTCAGAGATAGAACTTCCGGTTTTGTTTTATTTGATAATAGAAATCATTCTAAGATCAACTGTAGATTTAGAATTTCTGCACCTTTTACCAGTTTGTCTGCAAACTCATCCAAGAATTACTACTCTTCACATGACTGTATTTGGCATTTTTTTTAAAAATCATTTCTATTTAAGATACAAACAAATTTCGAACTGATCACTGACAAGCGAATTTACTTTTTTAACTTGATGTATGTTTTGAATTTGAATGGAAATATTTTGCCAGAAAAAATAAAACTAGAATTGCTTACAATTATGAACGTATTTCGAGAGCCTTAAAATATTATGTAGGCTAAATTTGCAATTACCTACATCTAGACAATATATTGAATATCATTTGACCTAGTTTTCAAAGTCATAAAATAATTAGGTCACACCTTCCGTAACGGTTAATGATGGCGAAAATATGAAAATTATCAATTTTTGCTGTATTTAAGTACACTTATCTCTATGAATTTTTTAAGTAAGCCAAATTAAAAAAATATCTACTCGTAGACAATATATTGAATATTATTTGACCTAATTTTCAAGGTCATAGATTAAGTGGGTCACACCTTCCGTACCCGTTAAAGTGACCCAATTTTGAAAAAATCGAAATTTAAATAATTCGAAAGAAAATACGAAATTTGAAAATCGGTCTCCAAGAAAAGGTAGATAATGATCCATTGTATCTATGTGCTAAATTTCATCAAAATCGGTCTATCAGTAGTGTCTGAATTTCGGATTTAAGAATTGTAACGAAAATTCAAAATGGCGGCCGATATGGCAGCTTGACCTAATTATTTAGGTCAAATCAAGTTATTTATAAAACAGTTTTCACTTTTCACCTAGCAGTTATAGACCGGAAGTTACGTAATTACGTCATTTGAGGCTAAACCGGAAGTGGAATTTTTTTTTCACATTTTTTCAAAAATTATAAACATATCGCCTATCAACTGGTAAAGTTTCAAAATTTTACCATTTATATTAAAGGAGAAATCACGGTCTGAAATTTTTGCCGATGACCCTTGAATATTGAATTGCAAATCGTGGGTAAAATTTTTAACCTAATTGCATAAAACCTATAATTGTTAGTTGACAAATACATTGAAGTTTTCAAATCTGAAAATCCGGTCAAAATCGAACTGAAAATAAACTTGCTAAAGCAAAAAAACCTGAACTTCCGGTTCTCACTTCCTGTCAGAGATAGAACTTCCGGTTTTGTTTTATTTGATAATAGAAATCATTCTAAGATCAACTGTAGATTTAGAATTTCTGCACCTTTTACCAGTTTGTCTGCAAACTCATCCAAGAATTACAAAAAAAAAAAAAAAAAAAATAAAATAATCCGAACGATTACAATACGTTTTCGCCAAAGTCGAAATACGTAATAAAATTTCGGGTGTTAAGAAATTACATAATTAGATTAATTTGTTCCCCAGCTCAATGATTTGACAAGTAGGTGTGAAAATTTAAACCACCAGTTTTATTGACATGTTATATAACAGGCCTTAACACCCTGACTGATCAATTTGAAACAGATTTTATGAAATAAAAACCCCAAAATTGGTATTTATTTTGTTAATTTATCTAAAATTAATGCTTTGAATTTTCATGGTACAACGACCATGTCGCATATCATTTAAAAGACAATTTAATTTGGAGTCCAATGATGTATACCACATTGATGTGGGATGAATATATTTTATGTTAGTACTGGAGTCTATATACAGCTGAGGTCAAGGCCATTCTATATGGAAAATTTCAAGGCCATTGAAGGTGAAGGTCACAAGATTTAGAATTTCAAATTTTCAAAAAATTCAAACGGACATTTAATAAATTTAAGTTCGAAAATCAAAATTCTGTTTCCAACATCCTTTAGATAAGGGAGCAAGGTTTTGATAGATACCAAAATCATACAAATCGGATAATAAATGACGGACTAATTAAATTTTAAAGAAAAATGGCGCATGCGCAACAAGCAATTGCAATTGTTTCTTCTCGGGGGATGCAAATTATTTTGTATAGCTAATATATACTTTTTTGCTTACATTCTTGAATTACACGGGATGTAGGGTCGCCTGAAGTGAGATGAAAAAAACGGAAGTCCCCACGCCCAAACCGGAAGTGATCAAAAAATTTTGATGATATATTTTTAATTGTGACGCGTATCTATTTATATCCGGTAAATTTCAGATCGATCCGAACATTAGAGCCCGAAAGTGTAACATAACCGTCCAAATTTGCAAAATAGTCAGATTTCGGTGGGCTATAAAACCGGAAGTTAATATTTGTCATGCAATATCAGCACATCTATAGACAGCTGAGGTCAAGGACATTCTACATCTCAAATGTCAAGGTCATTGAAGGTCAAGGTCACGAGATATAGAGTTTTGAATTTTCGAAAAATTCGAACGGGCATAAAAAAAATTCAAATTCGAAAATCAAAATTCTGTTCCCAACATTTTTTAGATACAGTATCAAGGTTTCGATAGACACCAAAATAATAAAAATCGGTTAATAATTGGCGGACTTATTAAATTTTTAAGAAAATTTGCCATTTTTGAAAACTGCGCATGCGCAACATTCAATTTAATTTTTCTTCATCTCAGGGGATTAAAATCATTTAGTATAGCCAAAATATACTGTTTTTGTTTAGATTCTTGAATTACATGGGAAGCAAGGTCGCCCGACATGAGACGAAAAAACCGGAAGTCCCCACGCCCAAACCGAAAGTGATCAAAAAATTTGGATGATGTAGTTTTAATTGCACTGCCTATCTATCTATATCCTGTAAATTTTTTAACTATTAGGGCCCGAGCTAGCTTGAAATCTTATTTGCATATTATGCAATTAGCCACTTTCGGGTTAGCGAAAATTTCATGTTAGATATTCATTTTTGATTCCAGCCCATATAATAACCATTGGTGAAAACAGAAATAGTCTATCTTTTTCCGTTTGGGCTAGCGAGCTTCCCAAAAAAAAAAAAAAAAAAAAAAAAAAAAAAAATAATCCGAACGAAAACAAGGCGTGACAAATTTTATTTGCCACGCAAAAAAAAAACAAAAAAAAAACTAGAGCCGTACGCCTAACGGCACTGAAGCAGTGCGTTCCATCCAGGGATTCGTTCGTTAAGCAAAAGACAGAAAGGGTATATTAAAAAAAAATGGATTTGGATTTCATAACAAACGCACCTATACCCCCCCCCCCCCCCCCCCATCCTTAGCTCTCATCATCAATTAAGACAGGTAATAAGTTAAAATCATAATACAAAATGGATAAAGGGTCGTTTAATCAAAAAAGATATCCGGATCGCCTAAACTCATATTTTGTAAATCGCCCAAACGCAGAGAATAATATCCAATGGATTGTTTCATATATTAAATTCGCAATTTTAGATGGCGATGAAACCAAAAGTACACATTGTACAACATAGCATTGGATAGACATTGTCGAAAGCTATATACTTTGTACAAATCAAAAGGTCACTAATGGTTTAAGTTGTCGTAAGTTGCCAGGGTATAACATAGAGACACCACATAATAGCGCGGCTTAAGATTTTAATTCAGGAATCGATATAACATTCTATAGACATTAAAATTACACGAATCGTAGCATCTCCAGAGGCCCAATTTCGAATTACGCACAGTTAGTAGAGAAGAAAATATAAAATTTCCAAATATTAAAAAGCGCATTTTTGGTGGAAATATTTGGTTTAATATATCATTACAAAGAGCAGATAAACCCTAATAAGATTCAATATAAATATTTGTTATTTATAAATTAATTCATTTGACAGAGCTCGTTAAAAATAAAAATTGCAAATTTCAATCGGCTATAAAACCGGAAGTTATCATCGGACAACACAAATGAACATATCAGTGGATAGGTATCATCAAGGAGAATAAATCATGTTCAGGTCACACGGTCACCAAAGGTCAAGGTCATAAAATATGGGCCTTTAAAGTTTTTGACATAACCAAAAATATTAAAATGGAAATAAAAGAAAATCAAAATCAAAATTCAAAAATCGGCTCCCAAATAAAGTTGCGCAATCGACTCTAGTCATTAGATACGTAAAAATAACGAAAATCGTTTTATCCCCTGAATTTGAATTTTAAAATTTACAAAAGTTTGGCATTTCAATATGGCGGCTTATCATTTGCTTCCGGTCCGGATTTTTTCATCTTCGTTTTTTTGTATGACTATTTCTAGCATATTGCAAAAAGAATTTTTGAAATATCTTGAAAATTCCGGAAATTGATTTTTAAATTTTAAAAGCGAATAACTTCAAAACCGGAAGTGATTTCGAAAATTTAAAAAATAGATTTTAATTGCATTAATAGTGTCTATCTACCTGTAAGTTTTCGGATGCATCGGAATAAAATTGTAGAAGTTGAAAAATACGCAAAAATTGAAATAAAAAAAAAGTCAGCTACAAAAGTAATGAAATAAGCAGTTTGAAACTGCAGTTATGTAGCTAGCAGTTAAAAGAAGCTAGCAAAAGAAGTTCTGTCAAAATCAGATGATAAATAGAGGTAATAAACAGCAATAACCAAAAAGCCGCCATTGCCCACAGCTCGGTTCCGCTCTAAATGACGTCATTTTACATTTAAAAAATACAAGTCACGCAGTTTGAATAGGCAATAGCAACAGGTAGTTTGTGACAATTTGCCTTCTACGAAAACAATCGAGGGTAAAATTCGAAAAAAAAAAAAAAGACATTTCGAAAACAAAGCAGTGCGTTCGATGAACGCACTGCAAAAAACATAATTATAACGAAAATAAAGCGTGTCAAATTTTATTTGCTACGCAAAAATGCAGCCTCCCTGTAATCAACCATAAAAGTCTTTAAAAATAAAAGCTTCCGGGTTCGACTTAAAAACAAAAAATTCCGAAATAGACCTCAAGGCCAGTCACAAATTGTTCCATAATTTTGGTGCGGCCACACTCAAGGAACGGTCGCCGTACTAGTTTGAAGTTTTCTTTCCGTGGACTTTATGAGAGAATGGTTTTATTTCAACACTCTTTCTGGAACAATATACCGAACTATGGATAGATATAATATCAGTAAGGTAGGCGGGTGCTGTATCAGCATGTTGTATTACTTTAAAAACAATGCATCAAATTTTAAAAAGAACTCGTTGTTCAACTGGAAGCCAGTGAAGCTCTTTGAAGTTGGGTTGCCTCATTAATTAGAGCCAAAGTAAGCTTACTAATTGATTAATTGGGGTTTCTAATGAATAATCCATGTATTCTCAAGTTCAAAAGACCTATGTGGACGTAGAAATGCTTGTGGAATCCATTTGATTCTGATCTACTTTGAAACGCTAAATTTAGACTCCATGTTTGTTCACGTGACCAAATGACGTCATATGAATGAAGGTGTATAAGAATTGATTTTGTATTTTATTATTAGTGAGTTAAAACTTTTTAAAATTAATTCATAATGTTTTTACAAAGTGTTATTCAAAAGTTTTAATGCCTTTTTCTAGATATAATAAATGGAATACCAAAATGCCTCTGTTGTTGTGGAAAATATTAAGGAATGTACCGACTGGATGATCAAAAAAAAGATCAACGACATTTGAGACTTGACGTACATACATTCAGTACCCTACCGTGGGAATTCTAGTCATAATTAGCCTAATTACGAGTTAATTAAGGTATTTTTCCAGTCATTAGAACACCTCTACTTTCTATTGATATAAATATTACTGGTCCAATTATGGTATATATATATATACAGCTCGTTTCCGGTTGCTCTAAATGACGTCATTTTACATTTAAAAAATACAAGTCACGCAGTTTGAATAGGCAATAGCAACAGGTAGTTTGTGACAATTTGCCTTCTACGAAAACAATCGAGGGTAAAATTCGAAAAAAAAAAAAAAAAGACATTTCGAAAACAAAGCAGTGCGTTCGATGAACGCACTGCAAAAAACATAATTATAACGAAAATAAAGCGTGTCAAATTTTATTTGCTACGCAAAAATGCTGCCTCCCTGTAATCAACCATAAAAGTCTTTAAAAATAAAAGCTTCCGGGTTCGACTTAAAAACAGAAAATTCCGAAATAGACCTCAAGGCCAGTCACAAATTGTTCCATAATTTTGGTGCGGCCACACTCAAGGAACGGTCGCCGTACTAGTTTGAAGTTTTCTTTCCATGGACTTTATGAGAGAATGGTTTTATTTCAACACTCTTTCTGGAACAATATACCGAACTATGGATAGATATAATATCAGTAAGGTAGGCGGGTGCTGTATCAGCATGTTGTATTACTTTAAAAACAATGCATCAAATTTTAAAAAGAACTCGTTGTTCAACTGGAAGCCAGTGAAGCTCTTTGAAGTTGGGTTGCCTCATTAATTAGAGCCAAAGTAAGCTTACTAATTGATTAATTGGGGTTTCTAATGAATAATCCATGTATTCTCAAGTTCAAAAGACCTATGTGGACGTAGAAATGCTTGTGGAATCCATTTGATTCTGTTCTACTTTGAAACGCTAAATTTAGACTCCATGTTTGTTCACGTGACCAAATGACGTCATATGAATAAAGGTGTATAAGAATTGATTTTGTATTTTATTATTAGTGAGTTAAAACTTTTTAAAATTAATTCATAATGTTTTTACAAAGTGTTATTCAAAAGTTTTAATGCCTTTTTCTAGATATAATAAATGGAATACCAAAATGCCTCTGTTGTTGTGGAAAATATTAAGGAATGTACCGACTGGATGATCAAAAAAAAGATCAACGACATTTGAGACTTGACGTACATACATTCAGTACCCTACCGTGGGAATTCTAGTCATAATTAGCCTAATTACGAGTTAATTAAGGTATTTTTCCAGTCATTAGAACACCTCTACTTTCTATTGATATAAATATTACTGGTCCAATTATGGTATATATATAAAATTTAAAAAAAAATTCAATATATCCAGAATTCTTCTTCAAGGCTTGTCTCTAGACGGAATCTCGGACGTCATAGAGAAATGACACCTTTCCTTAAAGATGGATTGCCTTATTTTCATGTATATATATATATATTATATGATATCGATGATTACAATAGTCAAGTTTTGAAGTAACGAAACTAGGAACTAGTTTCTCAGTGCTGGTCTGATCCAAAAGGTGTCGTATTTTTCCAAATACGCCATAGTGAATGCTTTGCAACAAACACTCATGAGTCCAGCCGAATCCAACAACGCCACAAAGTTACGAACAGTTGATGACGGAGAACACACTCCTCACCAACACGAACACCACCTGGGGCAACCCGAAGAAGAGCATCCTTGGTCCGCGACGAGAACTGGATTATTTCAGTTTTGCTGTCGTCTAAGGCTAATAGATTGGCGCGCATCCAGTGCCGTATTTCATCTTTACAGCCCTCTATACGACTAACTGTCGCATTATCTGTTCTGGAATCACAGGCGATATACATTTGTGAGTCATCAGCATAGCCCGTGACGCTTAATTATGTCCTCAACAGGTGTCATGTGTAGCGCAAACAGAACCGGCCCTAAGACTGGATTTCAAGAACATGTTCCTGTTCATTGACACTTTTTTAGTTCGAACTCTAAGAAAGGAATTGATCAATCATGGGCAATGTCAGTGATACCGAACCGGGAGTGCAGTCTATCAATGAGGATGACGTGATCGATTGTATCAAATGCTGCAGAGAGGTCAAGCAAAACCCTTAGAAGAGCCGCCTCGGTGCTATGTTACTCTCTATACGCAGACTGGAATTTGCCATACAAGTTGTTGTTAGAGAAAAAGGGTGTAAACGTGACAAAACACACTTCTCGAGAAATCCAAAAACAGAAATTAAAAACGTGACGGTAATTCTTCAGGATATTCTAATTCATACCTAACGTTTTTATCAGTGGGCGTACAATAGCCGATTTACAATTGAATAGGAAAAATTCCAGAATGAAAAGACGAATTCACTATCTCTAATAAAACAGGTACCAACCCCTGAATACAGTACAAACTGGGTATGCATTGGGTCTAGTTCACAGGCATTTTTTGCACTAAAGATGAGACCTCATCCAATGACATTGGATCAAAGACAGATCGTGCACATGTAAACCGTCAGCGTACGGGCAACCATTCAGCAACTGAGCCAAAATTTTGATGCCTTTCTCACAAAAATATTTTGCAAAGACAGTGGATAAATCACAGATTTCCACATTGGGATAAACGTCAGCGGACGCCTTTTTAGAGCCTGAAATATCATCAATTTTGTTAAATAACTCTTTGGTGTCAGCGGCGGCAATTCTGCTTTGATGGAAAGATGCTTTAGCAGTTTCTAGTTTTCTGTTGTAACCTGACCTAGCAGCTGTAAATATTTGTTGATGTACTATAAGTTTTGATTTCATCCATTGCCGTTCAAGCTATCTAATGACCCTGCGTTCAGATAAAAAGTCAAGAGTAAACCATTACGCGCGAGGTTTGTCATTCAAAGTCTTTGTACGTAGTGGTGCATGTACACTTTCAAGCTCTGAGTTATAGATTTTTATTTCCATCAGATTTTAGCAGGCTAAATAAGCTCACAATGGACGGTTTAAGAACAGTAACATTTTTCTACTTTTAGATGGTGGTGGACGATGTGGTGGATAGATGTACAGTGGATGGCCGCGTGGTCAGAGGGCATAGGACTTTCTGGTACAAAATTTCCTAACCATTGTTCAGTGACTCGAGTCAAAACTAAATCTAAAGTATGACCTGCTGTATGCGTACTTCCTTTCACATGTTGAGCAAGCCCTAATGAACCAATGAGATTGATGAATTGATGAACCTCCGGACATAGAACATCATCAACACGTAAATCAAAGTCGCCAAAAACCAGCAAATATACTGGTGAAACAATACGACTTTCTATAAGTGTTCCGAATTTGGATAGGAAAGTTGTAGCTGTTACTTTATGTTGTTTGGAGTACGATAGCCTGTAGATTGTCAATACATGTATTATGATGCTACTAATGTAAATATTCATATCCAGCATTTGAATATATTTGAAATGGCAACCTGTGTTTCTTTTAACCTTAAGATTGATCTGATTGAAATAGCAAATCCCCCTCCTCTCCTTTTAGAGCGGCATCAACAACAGTGCCATTTTTCTCGCGGTTATAAGTTAAACATTAGTGTTGTGTGTTATGATAGAAGCAGAGAGTTCTTCGATTTTGCCATTCATCGAACGAGCATTCCATGATGAAAAGGTGAGACATTGATTCAGATTGTATAACAATTGACGAGTGACTGTCAAGAGTGAAGGAGTGCGTTGAAGAATCTCACGTTTATTACGAGAAAAATGCCAACAATCGGGAAAATGTGTTGTGGACTGTCAGGTAACAATGAAGTTTCTGAGTTTTTAGCCCGACATGTTGAATTGAACTGACATTTCAACGTTGACTCAAAGTTGTTGAAGTTAGCACACTGACCTGATATTTTAGCATGATCACTTGGGATACTTGATTGAATAACGACAGGGGATAAATTAATCAGATTATTAAAGTTCACTTCTCTGCATTTTCTAATCACCTCATATTAGATATCTTTACCTTCACAATGACTGGTTTGTTAACGGTTAACAAACTGTCTGTTACAGTTGACTGGTAATTGTTAAATGAATAATTGCGTCATTTAGACTTGTAAAAGCCCAAATGCAGCAAGGAATGTAATGATACTCCTTCTTGTTGTAACTGTAAAGGGAAACTTGTCACTTTTTCGAAGGACTGCACTAGGTGGTAAATTGGAAACGAAGAGGTTTGCACCTTGACCCAGTGCTACGTTTGGACAATGCTGTCGTTCCTGTTGTGTAGGAAGTTGAATTTGATCTTACCTTTGAAAGCAAGCTTTCCTTTCGTCCACATATCAAACCCTCAAAAAACAAATATCGCAAAGACTTCAACATACTGAGAGTCCTATCCAATACTGACTATATCGAGCTTTGGTTCGATCAACTCTCGATTATGGGTTCCAAGTTTATGGTGCTACCTTAAAGAGGTTGATACCTTACACCATCAAGGACTTTTTGTAGTGGCAACGTAGTAGAAGGAGTGGTGATACAGCCCCTAAATATGCAAATGAGGGGGTGGGGTCAAAGGTAATACTGAACGCTGATTGGCTGAGGAGTATCGGGGTCAAAGGTAATACAAGACGCTGATTGGCTGAGGAGTATCTGGGTCAAAGATCGTGGCTAGGGACGCCTTGATTTCTGCGCATGCGCGAGAGACCCGAAACATCACGGTGCGCGTACGTGCGCGTAGTACTTCCTGTTACACGGGTATTCTTTTCACCAACTATAGGCTTACTTGCTGATGGCTATCTTAACAATTGTGTTTCTCCATGATTTAATGATTTAAGTAATTTATTAATTTTATTCTTCCCTTTCTCACAGGTATATCACCACCAACAATTCTATTTTGGCTTAACTTGAACCATTTTGAAAATCTAAATTATTACTGTCGGGGGATGAGTAAACATACTTAAAGCTTGTCTTGAGCATGGACAAATCCTACCTCCCCCTCCATAGAAAATAAGAACATAAAATGGAGTAGGGTTGGGTAGCCCGCTCGCAGCACATGCACTGACGCTTTGGCAATTCTTGGTAATCTTTCATAAGCATACTTCCTGTTACACGGGTATTCTTTTCACCAACTATAGGCTTACTTGCTGATGGCTATCTTAACAATTGTGTTTCTCCATGATTTAATGATTTAAGTAATTTATTAATTTTATTTTTCCCTTTCTCACAGGTATATCACCACCAACAATTCTATTTTGGCTTAACTTGAACCATTTTGAAAATCTAAATTATTACTGTCGGGGGATGAGTAAACATCCTTAAAGCTGGTCTTGAGCATGGACAAATCCTACCTCCCCCTCCATAGAAAATAAGAACATAAAATGGAGTAGGGTTGGGTAGCCCGCTCGCAGCACATGCACTGACGCTTTGGCAATTCTTGGTAATCTTTCATAAGCATACTTCCTGTTACACGGGTATTCTTTTCACCAACTATAGGCTTACTTGCTGATGGCTATCTTAACAATTGTGTTTCTCCATGATTTAATGATTTAAGTAATTTATTAATTTTATTTTTCCCTTTCTCACAGGTATATCACCACCAACAATTCTATTTTGGCTTAACTTGAACCATTTTGAAAATCTAAATTATTACTGTCGGGGGATGAGTAAACATACTTAAAGCTGGTCTTGAGCATGGACAAATCCTACCTCCCCCTCCATAGAAAATAAGAACATAAAATGGAGTAGGGTTGGGTAGCCCGCTCGCAGCACATGCACTGACGCTTTGGCAATTCTTTTTTTTTTTTTTTTTTTTTTTTTTTTTTTTTTTTATATGTATGTTCTGATGTCTGATCGTCTCATGCAGATGCACTTGTCTATTCCTTGGTTTTGTGGTCATGTACTTGATCGCAGAATGATGAATCTGTCCATTTTATACACATGTACTTGATCGCAGAATGATGAATCTGTCCATTTTATACACATGTACTTGTGTATTTTAAAACTAATTGTACATTGAAATGATATATGGTTTTTGCTGTCATGTACTTGATCGCCGGAAGATAAACCTGTCCATTATTTACACATGTAATTGTGTATTTTAAAATAAATTGTACGTTGAAATAATACGTGATTTTTTGCGGTCGTGTGCATGGCCGCGGGAACTTTATATTACATCCATTTTATAAACAAATTGTAGGTTGAAAATCTGTCCATTTCATGCACATGTACTTGTGTATTTTTAAACAAATTGTACGTGGAGTATTGTATATTTATTTTGTGGTCATGTACTTGATCGCCGGAACATAGATCTGTCCATTTGATACATATGTACTTGTGTATTTTTAGTATTTCAGACGAATTGTATATTGAGATATTATGTATTTTCGATTTTTTTTCTTTTTTTCTTTCTTTTTTTTTTTTTTTTTTTTCCAATGTATTGCCCCATGGGCTGAATGTGAGACAGGACCATGTCCTTGTGTATTGGGCCTAATTCTGACCCATGTAAAATAAAGAGGTCATTATTATTATTATTAATTAGGTCAGGTGTTGGTGTCGTTTAGGAATATTAAATTAGATAGGGGTCATAACGTGTGCATTCTTCATGGTATATAACAAATCGGCGCGAAAAGAATAGTATCGATTTTATAGTGGCAGCTTAAGCAGACGATTTTTTAACCCGAGGACGAGTCTATAGAGATCAAATGTCGTGGTCGTGGCTAGGGACGCCTTGATTTCTGCGCATGCGCGAAGGACCCGAAACGTCACGGGGCGAGTGCGTGGTATACAGCGCACGGTGGAAAAGGGTTGTAACGATTTAATACCGGCAGCCAAAGCAGACGATTTTTTTTTTAAAACCGTCGAGTCTATAGAGAGTTTAACTGGGATCTCGGTCTGTCGAGACAAAGGGACATAATTGAATGTATTTTATCGATTTTCGGGTATATTCCTTAGAATTTACTACAATTTAAACCCTTTTACGCGTTACGTTCGCATCATTACTCAAAGAATTAGGTCAGGTGTTGGTGTCGTTTAGGAATATTAAATTAGATAGGGGTCATAACTTGTGCATTCTTCATGGTATATAACAAATCGGCGCGAAAAGAATAGTATCGATTTTATAGTGACAGCTTAAGCAGGCTATTTTTTTTAACCCGCGACCGGTTAAGTCCAAATAGGATCTCGGCCTGTCGAGACAAAGGGACATAATTGAATGTAGTTTATCAATTTTTGGGTTTATTCATTAGACCAAGAATTTACTACAATTTTAACCCTTTTCGCGATACGCTCGCATCATTACTAATAGAATTAGGTCATAACGTTCGCATTCTAGAAACAATACTTTCTGCGACGCGGATAGGTTAAATATCAATGAAATAGGCATTGTATGAAGAGTTTATGAGGTTAATGTTAAGTTTCTTCTCGAGTCAAAGGGGCCCTATACGAATATCCATGTACTAGAAATTCCCGCAAGTCTTGTCCAACGCGAGCGTTGTATATTTCTAGGAGAAAAAGGGCACGATTTATACTTTCTCAGATGTGGATACGTTAAATATTAATGAAATAACGTATTACCATTTAGAATAGGTCGTGATTCTATAGTCTCAGTACAATGCTGTACGAAGTATCGTTTAGAAATATTAAAGAGTCTATATGTATAATTTTTTATGTCAAGACAAAAGACCCTATACGAATATCCATAGTGCTCGGGGCTATAACACGAACTCTAGAATTGGACACGTTGTTACGATTTACCGATAGGGTTAACGTACGCAGCCTAAACGGTATAATTATAACAAATTAGCGCGATCGAAAAGGGTTGTATCGATTTTATAGCGGCAATCCGAAGCAGACGAGTTTTTTTTTTAGCCACGGTCGATTCTCTAGAGAATCTAAATGGGATTTCGGTCTATCGAGACAACGAGGTGCTATGTTCAATTGGAGATTTTATCGATTTTTGGGTATATTCCTAAGGCAAAAAATGTACTACAATTTTAACCCTTTTACGCGTTACGTTCGTAGCATCACTAATAGAATTAGGTCATAACGTACGCATTTTAGTAGCGACTTACACGGCACGTCGCACGGTATACGGGGCGTGGTCGAAAAGGTTTGTGTCGTTTTCATAGCGTCGGTCGAAACAGACGATTTTATTATTGAATGCACGGTCATTGATTTTCGGGTATATTCCTCAGGTCTAGAATTCTACTTTAAATACAATTCTGATACTTGTACGCGTTACGTTCGTATCATAACTTACTTATAGAATTAAAACATAATTAGCAATTTATATTTTTTTTTTCAACAGGCCACAGTTTTTGCGGGTAGGTAAATTCAGCGCTTTGCAACTCTAATGCGGTCGATTCGAAACATATAGAGACGTATAATGGCCAGTGACAATACCTTATCGTAACAATAATTACCTACACACTTCCTGCGTAGCGATCTCGTTATTTAATTAACGGAGCTTTCATAGAATTTTTGCGTAACTACCTTAGGCCTTATAGGTGTACATTCACTCTAGAAATTGACCCATGTACGTTCTTACAATGTCCTGATAGGGTCATAACGTATGCATTATAAATAGTATATAGCAAGTATAAACGCCGTGAAATGAATTAAATACATATTGATATTAAAATGAACTATTTAGCTCATGTTTATTTATTTTTTTTTTTTTCATTTCAGTAATGTTTGTCGAAGTTTCATTTTTGTTCGTTATTTCATATTTTTTATTTCTGCTGAATTATGTTTAATTCTGAATTTTTTTTTTATTTGACTTTTTTCTGATTTTTAAGTCGATGAGATAAGAAAACGGAATGCGTACCACAGGGTGAGCGATTTACGGCGCGCGGTCGACAAGTTTGTATCGATTTTATAGCGGCAGTCGAAGCAGAGGATGTTTAAAACTACGATTGAGTCTTTAAAGAGTTTAAATAGGCCCTCTGTCTATCGAGCTAAAGGGACACTATCATTGAATGTACGGGTAGTGTTGTATCGATTTCGATTTTATAACGACAGTCGAAGCAGAGGATGTTTTAAACTACAGTCGAGTCTTTAAAGATTTTAAATGGGATCTCGGTGTATCGAGTCAAAGGGACGCTATCATTGAATGCACGGTCCGTGTGGTAGTTTTATCGAATTTTGGGTATATTCCTTAGGCCCAGATTTCTACATTTATTACCATTTTAACTCTTTTACGCGTTACGTTCGTAGCATTATTTACTAATCGAATTAAGTCAAATAAGTGAAATAGCTTATAACTATTTAGAATCAATCGGTCGTGATTTTATCGTCTCGGTGCGACAGGTGTTGCATTTAGTGTCGTTAAGAAATAATAAAGTACAAAAGTAACTACTCTCTGGATATCAATAGCTTTTGGGTAATGTGGCTAATGAGCTAATGAGTGGTTATTCTTTGTCCCTTTGTCTCGATAGACCGAGACCCCATTTGATCTCTATAGACTCGTCCTCGGGTTAAAAAATCGTCTGCTAGTAATGATGCGAACGTATCGCGAAAAGGGTTAAAATTGTAGTAAATTCTTGGTCTAATGAATAAACCCAAAAATTGATAAACTACATTCAATTATGTCCCTTTGTCTCGACAGGCCGAGATCCTATTTGGACTTAACCGGTCGCGGGTTAAAAAAAAATAGCCTGCTTAAGCTGCCACTATAAAATCGATACAATCCTTTTCGCGCCGATTTGTTATATACCATGAAGAATGCACACGTTATGACCCCTATCTAATTTAATATTCCTAAACGACACCAACACCTGACCTAATTCTATGAGTAATGATGCGAACGTAACGCGTAAAAGGGTTTAAATTGTAGTAAATTATAAGGAATATACCCGAAAATCGATAAAATACATTCAATTATGTCCCTTTGTCTCGACAGACCGAGATCCCAGTTAAACTCTCTATAGACTCGACGGTTTTAAAAAAAATCGTCTGCTTTGGCTGCCGGTATTAAATCGTTACAACCCTTACCACCGCGCGCCGTATACCACGCACGCGCGCACGTACGCGCACCGTGATGTTTCGGGTCCCTCGCGCATGCGCAGAAATCAAGGCGTCCCTAGCCTTTGACCCAGATACTCCTCAGCCAATCAGCGTCTAGTATTACCTTTGACCCCGATACTCCTCAGCCAATCAGCGTTCAGTATTACCTTTGACCCCGCCCCCTCATTTGCATATTTAGGGGCTGTATCACCACTCCTTCTACTAACGTTGTGTGTAAATATAAATTGTACCACAAATAACAAAAATTCTGAGTTCTGATTGGTCCAATACATGGGGTTTAATAGCAATTTGACATCATGTCTTTGCAATTTGGCGTATTAATTTCAGCGAACTAGTTACAAATCTTGTTAATTTTAAAATGATAAAAAGGATGTCTTCTTTTTCATTCGATAGCGCACGTGCAGTTTGTTGTTATGTGCGTCATACTGCACCTAGCGTCATAAAACCAAATAACCCATGTTCTAAATTATCCATAAAAAAGAGTCCGTGAACAAAAGAATCACAATTTGTGGTACAATTCCAAATAAACGACTTTCTATTTTAGATTTAGAGGGGGTTTATTCGATATTTAACCATGCTTGAATATACCATTAGAGACCCTCGACCGCAAGCGGTCTCGGGATCTAATGATTCAAGCATGGTTAAATATCGAAAATCAGAAAGTGTTTATCTTCTAAATGATACGTTTTTGCAAAAGCGGAAAAAGTAGAAAATTTGGTTCTAAAATGGGGCCTCGGGGTGAAGTCCGATTTACGTGGTGTTGGCATTTTTGTTGCGACAAAAACAACGGAAATTTCGATTCGATTTTATGCAAATCCCAGTCGATTTTTTTCCTTTTTTGGAGGCTTATATCTGATGAGCTTGACCTTTGGTGACCTTGACCTTTTAGTGGGTATAAGGTCATTCACCTTGGCTATGATACTTTGACATTTGACATGGCTGCCTGAAAACAGCAAAATTCACAATTTTGGACTGACCGGAGGCGTGACATAATTAATTAAGAGGGTTATTCTTTCAGATTATCAAAGTGCTTTTTACATTCTTTCCAAGGATGTGTATGACAAAAATAAAAGTACATTTTGCAATATTTTCGCGTTTCTGAAAGGTATGTTTGTATATCTCGTGTCTATTAGATGTACAACCTGTAGCGTGAATATAATTTTAAATGTGAATAGACTTATGACAAAAAAAAACATTAGATGGGCGTGGTATGTTCAGGGAAAATTCCAATCTACCATTTATATTGGTCAGTTAAATCTGTAGGAAATTTCTTTTTTTCAAAATAATACCTTGTGCACCTCATTGCTTCGGCCAGTTTATCCTAGAAAATAGGATGTTTCGGCCATATAGTTCAAAACATGGAAACGGGTTTTAGGATTTCTATAATTTCGATTTTTGTATATTTGCTTTTTGATGACATTTGGAATGAGTATTTGTAATCATGTAAAGAATCGAAAATATAATATTATTTTGAATTTTGACCTTTGTTGACCTTGACCTGTTGGGGATCAAGGGACATTTACCATGGCTATTTATTTATATTTCATTTCATTTCAGTATTTTGAACATATTCTAACATGCTCATGAGCAATATCTTAACAACATTTTAAAAACATATCATTTATTCATTTTTGAGGAAAGGAGGATCAATTTGAGTTTATAGTTTTATATGTATATTTCATTAATGCTTATTTGAAATCGAGTTAATTCTGCTTTTGTTTAACATATTATGAATATGATACAAAATTCAATTTCTATATATTTTATAAAATTCTCTAAATTATATTTTGGAATATTAAATGAATCCAATTGTATTAAAGCTATTTAACTTACTTTGTAAAAAGATGGGATATTTAGCACCACAATGTCTAAGTGAAGGTTGTACCGACGGAATAACAAAATCTAGAATACCATACCATCCTTCTCTAATAAATCTATCAGTTAACGTTGTTGTTTTATTATAATGAACCGATCTATTGGTTTGGTGAGTGAAGGGTGAAAATATTTTCTTGTCACACAAATCTGAAACTATAATGATATGCAAAATTGTTAATTATAAAGAACGTGGAATTTTTTCGGAGCTCAAAAGTCTCCCTTCTCTTTTCTAATTCAATTTGTTTTTTCAACATCTGTCGCATTTTGTCAATTTGTAGTTAGCCTTCACTAATGAACTAGTTGATAGCCTTCTTGAGCTATCGTAAATTCAACAGTGAGCCATTATCTAGAATAGATATAATAATATAATATATTTAATAAATTATTTTACTTCTAAAACTGTTTTCAGTCTCTTGATCCACCTTATGTAATATTCGAAATTGATAAAATATCATCTGTAGTAATTGTAGATTAGGTATAAAAATAAAAGGGAACATACACCAAGAAAGCACAAAAGTGAGACGGCCATCTGGTATGAAGTATGAAAAGAGTATCCACCAGTAACCAACCTCGTCAGTCAAGAAGAAACGTTAAAATACCAGCACCAGACTAGAAGTCCATTGGATCTAGAAGTACTTCGCTAACTAGATCACTGCCCATGGGCTCAGATAGAGATATTTACGGCACTCCAACCCCTTGTTTGTTAGACCATTATTCTTCACTATTTTCATTCAATTTCAATGGTTACACGCTCATCAGACAAAATAGACCTTAGGCTCTCAACCACAATTTTGGTGTTGGTTTGGCCATATTCGTTAAATATGGTAAAGCCCACTGAAGTACATCTGCAAACAATCACAGGCGGTATCCGTTACCGACAAGTCAAAGTTATTTTCTATTCTTAACATTTATCGACCTGATGTCAAGGGCAGTTCTCAACTACTCAACTACGTGTACGTGTTACCCGGACCAACAATATTTTAGTTGAAGATTTTAACAGAAAAAACATATTGTGGAACTCGCTGACAAATGACACTAATCAAAGAGAAAGCTGAGTTCATTTAGGCTAATGACCTTCTTTAAATGGTGAGAGCTTTACTTAGACTTATATTGGTTCATATCTCGATATGACCTTAGAAAAGGATCGTTTTACACGTTTTAGGCTTGAGTTAGTCAGTAACGAAACGTCAACTGCTTCTCTGGGAAATATACACATATCACCGATACTGATATGGCTGCACAAAGGATTACATCGTACGTACGTCAGTAGTAAATGAGTACATGTATATAGATATCCAGCACTCACCCGCTTGGCTTCCCTCCCCTCTGAACCACCGGATATCTTTTTACTCATTTACTACTAATTTTACAACCGCCCGCACCTTAAAATAAAAACATCACTAAAAATGTCTTTAATAAACATTCACTCCCCTACAATTTTTTTTCGGGTCAAGAACTATTCAAAAATCTATGACCAAACTTCCCGGTTTCCCATGGGCTAAATATAAAGAAGAGAAACATCTTCCAAATCAAACTCATATTGACCTTTTTTGAGAACAACATTCCCCAATCACCTGCTTATGGTGGTGTCAATTATTCCCTTAAAATTAGCATATCTACTAGACTATTCAATATAGAAGGTTGAAATTTTGCACAACACAAGTCTACATGTATCTCTACAAAGTTACGTTGGCTTTTTGGAAAATTTTGATAGAAATCAAAATTTTGCGTGTGCATTTACGAAAAATTGAATTTTTAAAAAACTATTCATTTTATTTTTAAAAAAAAGCCAACGTAAGGTTATAGGGGACATCGCAAGCTTTAGCTGAAGCCAAAGTTTGTAAAAATCGGATAAATTGTAAGCGAGATATGCTTTTCGAAAAATGGCAGTTTTTTTCAATATTTTGCAAACACATGTAAACCTTACGTAATTAACGATGATGTTGTTAGAAGATTGTCTTTCATGCTGTAGAAATCTTTAGGCATCGATTTGCTCCGATAACCACATAATTGGAGTGCTAAAACAATGGAATGATGACGAAGTACTCAAAAATGTCAACTGACAACGTAATTTGTACGTCTACATAGAGGTATACCCCATTGTGTTCTATAAATAGATTATGTTTACGGACCGATATCTGACGAACTACTGAAGCGATTGGGCTAAAATTTTTACTAGATGAGTTTTTTTTTAATGCCAAATAGACTGGATATAAACTAAAAACGTTTCTTGATTGAAATACACCTCGAACGATAAGGTTGTCAACCACCTTTAATATCCAGATATTATAAAATCAATTATCACACAAAACAATTTTGAAAATGAGGAGTTAAATATTAAACTCAAATTGGAGATCGAGTTCGTATTTTTATAAATATAAAAGAAAATTCGAAAAAGGTTATGTTGGGTATTGGACGAATGAAATCATTATTATTGAAAAAGTTAATAAAACTTCACCACCAACTTACCGTTTAGTTGGTTTAAAAGGTGAAGAAATCTTGGGTAGATTTTATCAAAATAAACTTTAAATAACTGACTTGTAAAAAATTATTACTTTCGAAGTATTCACACCAAGTCATGACATAGGTACTGTAACAAATTTTAATTAATCCGATGGGTAGAAGAATTAAACATAAAACCTTTTTACCTTTGTATGTGTGATGAAATATCATCTCTAAAAAATCAAAGTTCTATGCTATAACTCATATCCACACTTCAGATCAAAAAGGCGTTCAATCATTCTGTTTTATTCAAAGGGGATTCAGTGTATTTTAATAGCTAATGTTAAAACAGGTATAAACGAGAACGTTTATCGCAATGTCTAATCTAGAAACTAAACTTAATGATAACAATGAACGAACAGAAATTAAATCCTATATCGAACAGCAAAAAGCCAATGTAGTAGCGCAGTTAGAGAGATTAAGCTAATCAATATCTCACTTAGATGATAAAATAACAAAACAAAAATTAAAACTAGAAGGTCATAAAAACTTTTAGATGGAGAAGTTTTTCTAAAATTAGATAAACAAAAAACTTGATGCCAATGATAACAAAAATGAGAGTTTGCAGAATTAAATAAAAAAATATTTTTTTTATATCAATATTCATTTCTTATTTACAGTGTAGTATTCAACAATGATAATAAATGAAAATATTCAATTAAATGTTAATGAAATTGGAAAGAAGTTTCTTAAATAACGTAAAAAAATGTTTCAGAAGAGGTTCAAAATGAAACTAAGTTTTTAAAATTAGAAGAAAAAATGAGTTAAATTAGAAGATAATAATAATGAAATTGAAATTTAGATAAAAAATTCAATTGATTAATAATTAACATATAAAAGATCCTTATTATTTAACTTAACCCTTTAAAGATGGTATTTTAAAAAGGTATGGATTTCTTGCAAAATACAAAGGAAGTTTATTCACCCAACTAAATGTTTTTTGAGAAAAGAAACATTTTAAAGGGGCACAGTCTTGATTTGTTTCGGACAATCATCCGACAGCCTCAAACACATGAAATCTTTTGTTTAGCTAATCAGAAATAGTCTACAGAGCTTACCTTTGAAATTTGAGCCTTCAAATCCATGTGTATCCATAATTATCCGTGTTTGAAAATCATAATGTCTTAAGATATTATGAACGTCCCGCCATATTGGAAAATCAAAGAGTTATAAATAGACTACTGCGCAGGCCCACACTGATAAAACAAAAAGAAAGTACATGTAATAACAATTGAAGATTTTGTCAACAGGACACACAATTTTCAGACTGACTGAAGACCAGCCGCGTACAGCACGGAAAAAAATAAAAAGTGAAATTTTTGAGGTATATTTCAAGGTATTTTGCGATTTTCTTAGAGCTTGAGTATTTCTGAGGACTGTTTAAATGTAACAAAGGCCCAAAACGACCCCTAAAATCAAGATTGTGCCCCTTATTAAGATTTGAACTTGCGAGTTAGGTAGAGATAATAGTACTGGGACGGTTATTACTATATCATTTCCTTTTATATCAAAAATAAAATTATTAATCTTTTCTTTAATTTTTATAATTACCAAATCAACCATCTGCGAAGTTTTAGATTTAAAGGATAAAAGAAATGAATACAAAAAACCTGGAACATGTAGCGATTCTATGAAATTATTGGGCAATTCTTTAAATGGTAAAACTGTTGAGGAATGTATAAATACAGAATTTCATATATGGTCTGAAGAAACTCTTAAAGCAAATTTTGATTCAAATATTAAAAGTTATGAACAGTGGAAAAAGAAAAGGAATAGTAACCTGAAATTATGAAGATTAACTCCGAGTCATTTGGGTTAATTCATTTTAGCACAAAGGAAAAGAATAATGGATAATTTTATTCATGTTATTGAAGGTTTTAGAAAACCAGAAATACATGTATGTTAAAGTGACACCGATAGCTTATACATATCAGATAGGAATTGGGATGAATTGGAACAAGCTGGATTAACTTCTGAAACGGAATATGGTCTACTAAATCAGTGTAATTGGCGATGAAAATATCTGTACTGTTCATCCAATCTAATAATCCTTGTGTTAATTTAGATATAAATGGTTTGTATCTATTTTAAATTGAGAGAAAGGATGTTTAAATAATATTCTAAATCTATTGAATAATAACCCATTTTCATCAACAACTGGTTTAATAGTTTTGGCAATTTTTGAGGATAAGACTTTGAAAGGAGCCGTTGCTTGGCTATGGGACTGACAATGAGAGTGATGACAATTTTTGTCACAAGAACACAATGCATAATATTTCATAATAAGTATAAGCTTAATTACTCTTGAAAAGAGAACTAACAATTTCCAAATCATCCAATTGATCAGAATTCTCAACCACAAACTACCTAGTCCTTGATATCAGCATTAGCTGGCAAGGGCGTTAACTAGTCATTTACCACCAACACCGGGTTTCATTAATTCATTCTTTTTAACTAGGGTCATTGACACGCTAGTAAAATAGGAAGAAGGTATCGGTAGATTCTTTAGATTAGTGTTGACCCTATATTTGTATACGCCCATAGTGTGTGGTAGATTCTTTGGGTGAGTGAAGACAGACTAATGTGGACATATAAGAAACTAGGGCCTACACTAATCTAAAGAATCTACCGATACCTTTTTCCTATTGTACTAACGTGTCAATGACATATAGCCGTATGTTTGTCTACTTTTTTATGGACACGATAGAGAGCTGGTTTCTTGGTTGACTTTGATGAAACTTTATCTTTGTCTTTCTTATCACACAAGGATGAACACTATTGAAAATCAGACCAATCGAGAATAATAACTATGAATTATTGCCCTTGTTTTTAACCAACGCGTCGTATTTTTATACTCTTGTTCTTGAATTCTCAGTGGACACGAAAGGGAACTGATTTCTGATTTGAAAATCAGACCAATTGAAATATATTTACTATGAGTTATTACCCTTGTTCTTGAATTATATTAGGACACGATAAACAGCTGGTTTCTTTATGAAAATTGACAATATTTTGTGTAAAAGTATGTAAAGAAAAGAATGAACCCTATTGAAAATCAGACAAATCAAAAATATTTAATAGGAGTTATTACTCTTGCTTGAAAAACGCGTTTGATTATTGTAGGCAAGATCAACTCTATTGAACATCAGAACAATTGGAAACTATTTACTATAAGTTATTGTCCCTGTTCTTGAACTCTTTGTGCCCACGATATAGAATTGGTTTCTTGATGGATTTTGATGAAACTCCATATTTTTAATCACCCAAGGATGAACCCTTTTCCAAATCAAACCTATCCAAATATACAATTATCTTAAAATAAATTAAACTCGATATACTTTGGGTTAAAAATAATTCTACTCCTCTTAATTCGATTTCATTTGGCTTATTTATTAATAAATCGAGACCTGTAAGTAGAAAAGCTAGAAAAAGTAATCCTTTTAATGAAATAGTTCAAGCTGTTTATTCTTATTCTACTAATAACCGAACCCTGCGACAGATTCACTTCCCTATGGAGCTTACATGAAGTTAATAGAGTGTATCACGAAAATAGGTTGTCATCTATTAACATCCTTATGGTATGAAGTCCAAGATGCCAAATTTTAATATAACAACTGCACACTCGATATATAAGCTCCACCCTTAACATGCAAATTAAGCCAACAGGATTCTTTAATACGAACAAATATCTGCCTATTTATACTCAGCTTGGTATCTCTGTCGGGTGTGTTGCGGTATTGAAGAATGGCAATTTGAAAGGTTGTAGTATCTAGGTCTCCATTGGGTGTAGTGTTATCAGCAATGAGGCGTTTCATGGTTTAAACGCCCCTTTCAGCACGACAGTTGCTGTGTGGGTGAGCGACGGATGATAGACGATGACGAACGACCCAGTTTTTTAAAAAGTGGCGTGTGACGTTAGCTGTAAATTCTGGTCCACCATCTGATGATAGTTCATCAGGGATGTCAAAGGTTACAATTGTGCGGCGTAGAACTCTTACCAGTCCCTCAGCACCAAGTGATGATTTTTCGACTATTGGCCAATTCGAATATCTATCCACTATAACGAGGTGATTGCAACCTTTGTGGTGAAAAAAGTCTACATAAAGACATTAAAAAGGATAATCAGGAGATATCAATGGTATCGGAGGCGCTGATGGGTTGGATTTGATTGCAGTGGTTACATTCCATTCTGATGGTTTTGCTGTCTGCTGTGATTCCTGGCCAGAATACACAGGCTTCAGCACGTGTGTTCATGTTGTGACACCCTGATGAGCTGAGTGTAACGCAGAAAGCGTTTCCTGTCGAAGAGATGGGGGTATGACTACTCTATCCTTGTATAGTAGGACGCCGTGTACTGTATGAAAGTGGTCACGGAACTGGAAGTACTCCCTGAGAGTAGCTGGAAAGTCGTGACGACCTTCGGGTAGTCCAACAGCAATTGAGTTTGTAAGCTGGTGCAAATCCTCATCACTGGATCATGTGGCTGAAGCTAACACTTCTGCTTCTATATCTTTCTCGAATACTGGTGGCTCTGAACTTGTCCTGATATGTAGAAGTGATTCTCTGAAAGGCGAAACGTGATCGGTATATTCAAGAGAGTGATCAATAGCAGCAATGTCATCAGGAAGGTCAATTTGTTTGGCTTCACCTATGGGGTGGCGTGAAAGTCCATCAGCTGTTTTCCGGTGATGTGAATTATGCGGAAGCGATAGCGAAGCGTCTTCTCTTTTAAATTGCGAAGGCGGGTGTTGGAGATGTCTTCCAAGCATCACTGAATATCTTGAGGAGTGGTTTGTGGTCAACAGCGATGATGAGATTTTCAAAACCCAAGACAAAATATTTGGTTTTGTCCAGCGCATCTACAACAGCAACTGCTTCTCCTTTGATTGGTGCATATCTTGATTCTGCTGCATGTGTGAATCTGCTTCCGACTAGTGTGACTTTACAGTCAGGTTCAGTTCCTCGACAGTGACAATGTTTCTGAAACAACCAAAATTAAATGCCAGATTTAAACCGGTCTCTTGAAGTTCGGCGCTGACGATCAAATACACCGGACACCCTCTTCAATCTCGGAAACTATTGCCTGTTTCGATTCCTCAAACACTTGTTGTAGCTAATCGTTCCATACAAAAGGTAATTTTGGTTTAAGTAATTGTCGGAATGAAAGCATCCTATCTGCCATTCTGAATGTGTACGAGACTTGGTTTACCAGACCGAACCAAGAGCGAATGTCAGTGATATTCTAAGGTACTGGAAAATTTGATATGGCTGTCAGGTATCTGGAACATGGTCTTACATGGTTTAAGGTGATTTCAAAACCAGTCAACTGTGTCAGCTGCAAATTGGAATTTTTCTGGGTTAAGGGTGATACCATTTCTACCACAGGTGTCCAACCATTGTATAGCCTTGAAAAAAACTATCCCGTAGTGAGTCTGACCATAATAGGACGTCATCGATGCATTTAGTTTTATTAGGTATGGCTGAGACTAGTTCGTCATATCTACGTGTATCCATCTCCAAAAAGCTAAGTACCCTAGTGGCGCAGTTTTATACCGATAACGGCCCCAGGGTCTGATGAAGGTGGTGAAATGTCTTCATCTTCATGAAGTGGAACACTATGGTATCCATTTCAGGCATCCAATACTGTTTTCTTCACGACGTGTGGGACTGAACGAGCTTGGTGAAACGGAGAGGGTGTATGGTGGGTTTCGGCAGTCGCATAAGCGTTCAATGGTTGAAAATCTACAGTACGCCGTGGTTTGCCAGTTTTCTTGGCGCATATTACCATCTGGTGACACCAGTTAACAGGTTCACCAACTGGTACTTGTTCAAGGACTCCCAATTCAACATCTTGATCCAGTCCTGCTTTAGCATCATCCTGCCAATGCACTGCAACTAGTATTGGGGTATGATATGCCACTGGTTGCTCGTCAGGGTCAATCAACAGTCGCATGGGTGGAACATTCATCAGAGGAAGCGGTTCGTGTGGACAGGTGTTGAATGTGCTAGAGCGATAATAATCTGTGAGAAATTCTTGAAGATTCTTTTGGGTGCACTTCTCTAAGGGAAATGGTAGTGTCGTAGGAGGTAACCGGCGTGTAGGACAGCCGCAGGTGTGTGAAGCAATGGCACCATGGTTTTTTATCCTGTCTGATTTGGGCATTATGGCAGAGATGGTTGTCGATTTGGTTGAAGACACCAATGTCTCCCCGATTGATGGGAATTCTGATGATATAATGCCCAATGCTACGCACGCGTCACGACTAAGGAAAAACTTCTCTGAATTGTCGGTGACGTAAGTCATCTGTCTAGTTTCAAGTAGTTGACCTTGTTTATTGTATCCGGATATTCGAAATATTGTTGATCCAAGGATGGAGATGGTAACGTTGTTGGCTGCGTGCATCTTCATTTTGACAGAAATAAGACTATGTTGGGTCATGATGACCTTGAACCCCGCTAAGCAACTCTGGCATCCGGTTCGGCTAATGACGGATGAGCTATTGTAGGTGTATTTCTTGGTTGAATCCCAGTGCATGGTAGTCCTCTGGCAATATCCTGATGTTCAGCATGATACTGGGCTCTTCTATGCCATGTATTACTCAGATGATCATAAAGATGATGGTCAATGGCTATAGGTCTACCGGTTCCTCGAGTAGATGTGAATACTACACAGTGAATCAAATACTACCCCTTTATATTCCTGTGAAGTAGGTGTAGTGGTTTTGGTCCACTGGGGTCGCTGTCGACTACTTTGACATATGGATTCAAAATGATTGGGCTTGTTGCAACGTTTACAACGACAGAAGACAGGACATAGTTGTTTCCGGATGCTGTCAGGGTATTTCTTGCCATGTCCGGAGAGATTACAGTATCCACACAAATCTGTTTTCTTGAATGAGGTGGGATGTGGGGATTTGTTCGAGTTAAAGGCAGTTTTAATGTCTAGAGCAGTCGTGAGGCAGAGCTCCAAGAAGGTGCAATTGTATGAAGGGCAATTGATGGCGAATTTACATACTCCAGCCAATCCACGTATGCGGGCACAGAAGTTGTGAATAGGTTCGTCCCGGTCCTGGTGAAGGTTGTGTAGGCGAACGCGTGCAACCATGCTGATCTCCTCTCGTACAGCAAGTCTTTTGATAGCAGGACCTCTTCTTCAGATTTGTTCAGGTCTTTCCGTGATGTCTCTTCGCTACACTCAAGTAATTGGATTACTCTATCACTGCCAGTAATATTGGTTGCCCTGGCATACTCTGACCAACAAGTAAGCCCATTCTTCGCCGCTGCCAGCGCTAGATATCACTGGGCGCTTGACCTTCTCAACGCGAGCAGGTGGTGCCTGTGTGTGTGTACTACCATTTGTGTGAATGGAGGGTGGCAACAATTGCTGGGTCCAGGTCTGGAGTGGTGTAATTACAAGTTGGAATGGGACATTCTACAGCTGGCATATTTGAATATTCAGCTGTGAATTCTTCTAAAATAGTTCAGAATAGCTGATAGAATGACTGTGGTCATAGATAAGAACCATGTCTTTTTATTCACACATTTATTTGTAACTTATGTTGAACAATGACCACAGTCATAAACATGCTTACAATATCATGCAGGCCGACATGTTGAAAGATAACTCTTAGATAATAAACAAAGAAAAGATAACTCATGGCGACAGACAACAATCATTGACTAATACAGTATTAATGGAAGATATTTTTTCCTAGGATAAGATTGTATTCACCAACTAGTAAATAAATTACCAACATTTTTATGGAATACCATGTATCGCGGATACGACATATGTATCGTGTCGTATCGCGATACATCGATTCAACGATATATCGTGCTAGCAGTAGTTTTTTATACGCCCATATAAATATGTGGACGTATATTTTCGTCACCCCTGTCCGTCGGTCCGTCAACATTTATTGATACAATAGAAGCTACAATTTTCAATGGGCATATTATTTGAATTGATAAGACGGCGGTCAAGGTCGAATTTGCGTTTGCAATATAAGCTGCAATTTTCGTTTGATTTTGATGAAACTTGTTGTGAACATTGAAATTGACAAGACGTGGGTCAAGGTTGAATTCGAGGATTAAGAGGAACGGTTTTTGAGTTGCTGCCCTTAACATTGTACAATCGCGACAAAATGTTATTGTGGGTCTAATAGAAGCAACAATTTGAATGGATTTTGATGGAAAAAAAAAATGATTAACAATGCTGATGTGTGGGCGTATGGCAAGCTATCTATTTCATAATCAACAAGTAAACAAACAGAAATTAAATACTTCATTCATGTTACACTATAACAAAGAGACTTGGGTGATGTGTAAAGTTTCTATGGTCTGAAAATACTAGAACAATGGACCATCAAACTACAATCACCGAGGGATAAAACAATACAAAAACAAAAATAGTAATAGTCTACATTTTACAAATTTTACCGATTGATTAGGTAGAGTGAGGGCTGGATCAAAAAGTAGGTGCTTAATAGTTGAAAAAAAGTCCAAACAATACGAAAAATTAAAAAGCTACTACCTTCCCTCAATAGAGACCAAGGTACCATCTACACAGGATATGAGACACTATACTCCTTTGATCCCCCTAACCCTAGTTAACGATGATTACATTGAAAACTCGTAGGGGGGGGGGGGACTTCATTGTGGTCGCTTATTGAAGGTGGGCTCTTATTCACCTCCCCCTTTTTTTATCACAACTGAACTGAACTCACATGTTTATTATATCTAATAAATAGTCGAGATTCGGAATAATGAAGACAAACAATTAGAAATAAAAGAATCTGTAAAGATATTTACCAGTCTGACCGTATGACCAATCCAAAAGCAAAAACCACAAAATACTGAATAGCAACATTTCTACTTTACACTAGAAAGTTTCCTGGTAAAATTAAAATGACTCATTCAAACTCGTTTTCATGGTTTATATAGGATGATTTTACTCGGCCCCTCTTCAAATGATAAATTTTATAGGTTAGCTACCCCTTAAAAAGAATATTTCTAATTACGTCAAAAATCTTCCTGGATCCCTACCAATCAAATCACAGCTTGCATATTATACATGTGTGAAGTTTACGTTTGTTATAAAGAAATTGATATGTATCATTGACTTTGTGCAGAAAGCTAAAAAATTTACATACCAAAATCGTCAGCTAAGTATAAATCAAACGAGTGCGAAAATTTTCTTTTCTCGCATATAAAGACTTTTCTGATGTTAAAATTAGGAAACCTATTATTCTTATCTTGTTGGACATTCAAATTGGACTAAAAAATGATAATCTTTGTTTGATGACCAAATCGTAAATCTTTGATGCAGAATACATTTTTGAGTTTACAATGGTTCATTAGTCGTTTTTTTATACGACCACATTATAGTCGTCACCCCTGTCCGTCCGTCCGTCCACAAATGCTTGTAAACGCGATAGAAACTTGCTGCGATCATTTATAACGATGAGATCTCAGACAAGTTCAAAATTAACTTTTGAACGCGATAGAGTCTACAGTTTTCATCAGATTGAATGAAACATGCTGTGATTATTTATATTAAGAAGATCTTGAACAAGTTCGATATTGAAGAGTTTTCGAGTTTTACTGCCCTTGACTTAGTCAAAACGGGTCAAAATAGTCTCGTGGACGCTATAGAGACTACAGTTTTCATCTGATTTGAATATAATTTGGTTTGATTATTTCCTTTCAGTAGATCTTGGACAAGTTCAATATCGACAATTTTTTCGATAAAATGTTTTTGAGTTATTGCACTTGACTTTGTCAAAACGCGATAGAGACTACAGGTTTCATCTGATTTGAATGAAAATTGTTGTGATCATTTATACCTACCATTAGATCTCCAACCGAGAGGATCGCATTTCCTGTATGAAAATGACTTATTCAAAGTCTATTCTTTGACGTCAATATGTTTATCTTAAAATCTGTTTATTTAAATAAACAAAAGATATAATCTCATATTGCTGTATGGTGCGTGAGTTCAATGTACTAATGACAATAGTCGTTGAAATTTAGTATACTTTAAGAACACCCTTGCCCCACTCGAAACGAAAGCAGGCGTATCAATTATTATTTATAATTTCCGAAAGACTTAAAGGGGGTTTTGGGGAACTTTAATTAATGAAAACTGTACACCAAATTATTGAAGGTTTTGATAAAAAATTAACGCAACCATTAACTTAAAAGAAAATTAAACTTTATTTTTAAGCGCAAAAACTATTTTAAAAGTTTACGTAAACATTTCGTGAACATTTTTATTTAAGCTTCTTATTGTTTTTGTGAGGTATAAGAAAACTACCGAACCGATTTAAGCAAAATAAACATGTAATTGTAAAAAAAATCAATCTTGACGACCATTCACTTGACGATCTCACCCTTTCCCCCAATTGAGCGCATAGAAATCGACTTGTCTAAAGATCCAACTACCAAATTCCGTCAAGCTAGGGAAGCCCATTGGATTCAGACGTTTATTACAGCGATACCTATAATTCACCATAATGCAGGCGTGGTATCCTTTGTCGTCTTGTTCAATGCAACCAAGCAAGATAGTTGGTGCCCATTATTAGAATCCTCAAAAGAAATACGCCCGTGTCCAAAGCAGAAAATCATAGCCGCATAATAATATCAAAAAGTAAGAACTTAAATGACAATCTTGTTAAAAGTAAACTAAAACAATCTGTACATAAAAGGTACTATAATTCTCCCCGAAATTTTTAAAGTTTCCTGATTTCAGATCAGAAAAGAATGTAGATACGATACAGTGTACCTGTAAAATAAAAAAAGGCTCCCTATGTTGTACAACTTTACTGCATTGTAACAGGAAATAGTTCATAAATTAGTTTTATAATGTGAGTTTGTATACAAAATATCTTGTTCCACTAGTCGTTTTTTTAAACTACACTTTAACTGATTTTTACTTTTCATAGTTCCTTTATTCCAATCGAAGTTGTTTTCAGATGTTTCATTTGTTAATTACCTTTTAACTCTCACAAACTTCATCTTTTTCTACTTAATTATCGCGATTTTTTCTTCATTTCATAAGGCTAGGACAATGAGTTATTTGCATCATCAAAGGATAATACCACATGAACTAAGGACTTAACAATTAATCTGATGGTTTAGTGAGGGGGGGGGGGGATTGAGTACAGACATAGAAGAAATTACATGTATGTGAAAAATGTGCAAGTGGATAATGTGCACAGGACTCAAAACTATAAATGCTATAGCATTGAAATTTGTGTAAATTATATGTGTAAACCAATTAAGTATTTCTTATCCCTGCAATCTATGTGGGATGATAGATTACCTACTAACCTATTTATGCTTCAATTTGAGAATCGTCTATAAGATATAAACCTCAATCATGTCGTTCATTGGCGAATCTAGTTTTATTCTTTAACAGAACTCAAATGTGAAAACATTATATTAACATATAAACTGAAATTTGCTCTGTCAAATCTACATTGCTCAACTAATTATTATTATATTTTTTTATCATTTAACTGTGGGTACTAAAGACGTAAAACAGCGCAGAAGTTGACATATGTGTCGAACAAGTCTAGTTGACCAGTTTTATGTAATCGAAGCTTTATTTACCTTACTTTAGGTCACCACCCTTCGTTTGTGAAAATAATTTATTCAACGTCCGTAATTTGACGTTTATCTTAAAATATTGTTTACGTAACAAAAGATTGCAGTATTTGAGTGACATGAGTGTTTAAACGAGGTGTATCAAATTAGTATATATAAAATATTAGTATTTTCCAAAGGACTTGCTCAAATATAATGTTACTATACACAAACATATTGCGAAATGTGTCCCTAAACGAGATTTTAATTAAAAAATCAAACCAGTACTTTAAAAAACTAAACTAATTTAAATGTTTACGTAAACATTTCGTTTATTTCAATTAAAGATCGTTATACTTTTCGTTAGTAAACAAAAATAAAAGAGTAATTGTACAAAAATATGTCTCCCATTTGTTTTGAAAGTTTCAACTACTTATATTGAGATGATTTAAAAAGTGGTTTTGGAACAATATTGGGATAACACTTTCTTGGTATAGCACAGATTCTCGTGCTGAAAATTGGCTGAGACTCGAACGGGTTTCGAACCAGCGATCTCAGAGTCAGGCACCTAATCGCCAGCAATACGTGTCAACTGTCTAGACCACTCGGCCACTCACCCTCTTTTTAAACTGACTGACTGACTGACTGGTAGGTATGGTGTCTGCTTCGGTAATCAAGACCATATCGCGGACGTTGAGTAAGGAGCGACCTGCTCCTATGGCTTCTTCTATATCTTTACCCATCGTTCATCTTCCATATCTTTATTCTCCGTTCTTCTTCTGTATCTTGATTCTTCATTCTTCTTCTGTAACTGTCTTCTTTCTTCTTATAGAGAGCGATGTGCTCTTATGGCTTCTTCTATATCTTTACCCATCGTTCATCTTCCATATCTTTATTCTCCGTTCTTCTTCTGTATCTTGATTCTTCATTCTACTTCTGTTACTGTCTTCTTTCTTCTTATAGAGAGCGATGTGCTCTTATGACTTCATCTGTCCTTCTTCTGTAAAGAGCGATGTGCTCTTTAAACTTCTTCTGTCCTTTTTCTGTGATTCTTCTTGACGTTTTACCGAAGACTGAGTCCACCTTCGACGTCATACCTATAGATGAGCAGGACGCTCTTCTGATGTGCTACCTAGGTGATCGTTCCTATTTCTTTTTAAAAAATAATA
>CM060201.1:34944770-35076670 GCA_030562195.1 Nipponacmea schrenckii
TTGATTTAAAAAAAAAAAAAAATTTTTTTTTTTTTTTTTTTTAATTTTTGAAATTTTTAAAAGTTTTTTTTGGGTTTTTTTTTTTTTGCCTTTTTTTTTCATTTTTTTAAAAGCTTATTGCTTTTTTTTTTAAAAATTTTTACTTTTTTTAAATCCTTTTCAAAGTTTTGAAATGAAGTTTGATCTAAGATAAAGGAGATTGATTAATAGTTAAAATGTAGAATGATTTTCATCTGGTTGTTTTATTTTTTATTAATGTAAACATTGTATTTTTTTATATCATGTAAATGTTTTTGGATGTTTAACCTTTTTCCTTCATGTCCAAATTTCCTAGAAGTATTGGTTCTTAAAAACCTAAAATTTGTCCGGTCTATTTAATATATTTACACATTGAGAAAGGTTTCAAATTTTAAATGTTAAAACATTATCATTATTCTCACAATTTTTAGGCTATATTTAAAGTTTTTTAAAAACTTTCAAGAAATTAACCTTTTAACATACTTAAAATTAATTTTGATACTTTAATTTTATTTCTAAATTTGATTTTTGGACTATTTTAAAAATGTTTTATATCCTCTACAATTGATGTATTGGTACTTTTTAAAGTGGTATTTCTATATCACCAACAATTGATGTATTGAGTACTATTTTAACATTGGTTTTATCTATTTTAACAGTGGTATTTCTATATCTCTCTACAATTGATGTATTGAGCACTATTTTAACAGTGATACTTCTACAATTGATGCATTGAGTACTATTTTAACAGTGGTATTTCTATATCGCTCTACAATTGATGTATTAAGCACTATTTTAACGGTGGTATTTTTATATTGCTGTACAATTGATGTATTGAGCATTATTGAACAGTCGTATTTCTATATTTCTCTACAATTGATGTATTGAGTACTATTTTTAACGGTGGTATTTCTATATCCCTGCACAATTTATGTATTGAGCACTATTTTAACAGTGGTATTTCTATATCACTCTATAATTGATGTATTGAGCACTATTTAACAGTTGTTTTTCTATATAGCTCTACAATTGAGTATTGAGCACTATTTTGACAGTGGTATTTCTATATCACTCTACAATTGATGTATTGAGTACTATTTTATCAGTGATATTTCTATATCACTCTACAATAATATGATCCACCTCTCTAACCTATAATGAATATTGAGCACTTTTTAACATTGAGATTTATATCTATTTAGTACTGTTAATTTAGAAATAAAATGCTTTTGTTACGAAATATTGTTTATGTTGACTTGTCCCGAATTAGAGGTTCAACTATATGGAAATACATTTTCCACTGCCAAATATTGCACCGAAATAATTTGTTGGAAGGAATGCCAGTGGACAAGAAGTAAGTCCACAACCATGGTTTATTTCACTGTAGTATCCATATAGATTCAGCGTAGTCTATATATCTTATCGGTACGTTACATACCTTTTGATTGGTGAAAGGGATATTGCATCTTAGCATGAACATAAAAAAATATTAGTTTTCAAGAATGGTCAATAAGAGTATATATTGAGCAGTGAACTTACCTTGTGTCATAAAGTAACGGAATCCCCTAAAATCTGGAAAACTCAATGTCATTTACAAAGAAAAAACTGAATCAATTTTTAAGCGTTTTTCAATACTCAAATGCATCTTTATGGTTTAATACTTAGTTTTTTCGAAATTTATTTATTTTTTTATGTCATTTATGGCAGCAGGTATATTTGGTGATGAATTGAGCTCTTATTGACCAAGCTTACAATTTTCAAATTTTGTGTTCATTCTAAGACCTTTAAGTATTCGTGTATTGGGTTTTATTTCATTGAAATAACTAAACCAACGAAAGATGTGATTTGGATAGAAACGGATTATCAAATCTTGCTATAATTAATTTGGTCGGTGTGCGGTTTTGCTACATCCTTTTCTGACATTTGCTAACGAACTTGGTGGCTTGGAGCAAGGTAGCTTAAAAATGACTACACATTAAAAGTGTGTTTATTAAGTACGTATTGATATATATACTAGGTAACAAGAAATTATGATCATTATTAAAGCAAGCAATATAATACAATGAATCGTTTAAAAAACGACGGCGGCAAAGAAACTTATTGTTTAGTAAATCAAACAAATACATTTATAACATCCGATGGCTGATATATATATATAAAACATGTTAACATTTGTTTCTCTGTATATTTTTGAGTTGACACCCGGAATCTAACAAATAGTTACAGAAGCTCACCGGCAAACCATGCTTTTCCACTACTGTGAGCTCGGCAAACAAATTCTCCGTCACCAGAGATATATATAGAACCATTTCTATAGCATCTATTATCCATAATACAATGGTTAGGCTAAAATAAACCATTACTATAATATATAACATCTATAATACAATGGTTAGGCTAAAATAAACCATTACTATAATATATAACATCTATAATACAAGAGTTAAACTGAAATAAACCATTACTATAATATATAACATCTATAATACAATAGTTAGACTGAAATAAACCATTACTATAATATATAGCATCTATAATACAATAGTTAAACTGAAATAAACTATTACTATAATATATAACATCTTTAATAACAATAGTTAGACTGAAATAAACTATTACTATAATATATAACATCTATAATACAATAGTTAGACTGAAATAAACCATCACTATAATATATAACATCTATAATACAATAGTTAGACTGAAATAAACCATTACTATAATATATAACATCTATAATACAATAGTTAGACTGAAATAAACCATTACTATGATATATGACATCTATAATACAATAGTTAGACTGAAATAAACCATTACTATATATATAGCATCTATAATACAATAGTTAGACTGAAATAAACTATTACTATAATATATAACATCTATAATACAATAGTTAGTCTGAAATAAACCATTACTATAATATATAACATCTATAATACAATAGTTAGACTGAAATAAACCATTACTATAATATATAACATCTATAATACAATAGTTAGACTGAAATAATCCATTACTATAATATATAACATCTATAATACAATAGTTAGACTGAAATAAACCATTACTATAATATACAACATCTATAATACAATAGTTAAACTGGAATAAACCATTACTATAATATATAACATCTATAATACAATAGTTAGACTGGAATAAACCATCACTATAACATACAACATCTATAATACAATAGTTAAACTGGAATAAACCATTACTATAATATAGCATCTATAATACATTAGTTAAACTGGAAAAAACCATCACTATAATATATAACATCTTTAATACAATAGTTAGACTGAAATAAACCATCACTATAATATACAACATCTATAATACAATAGTTAAACTGGAATAAACCATTACTATAATATGCAGCATCTATAATACAATAGTTAGACTGAAATAAACCATTACTTTAATATATAACATCTATAATATAATAGTTAGACTGAAATAAAGCATTACTATAATATGTAACATCTATAATACAATAGTTAAACTAAATGAACCTGAACTTAACACATAACACCAAAAATGTTACATAGAAATAAACAAATGCCGAGGAATAAAAGCCTTTAATAATAAAGGCTAATTGTCTCGCTTGTACATTTGAAATATTGATCATCTTACCGAAAATGAGCAGTTCATTTGATCCGAGTTATCTATACTACAGTTCATACATTCTGTATTATATATGATGAAATTTAACTGTTGGCTGTAGTTCTGACCATTATTAGATACCGACACTTTATAACCTGTCACAGTTTCATCAATAACTGGTACATCTACTGATCTTCTACGTTTTCTAGATGGTAATTTACATGTTACTTCTCCAATACTCTCAAATACTGCTGTTTGTATTTCTCTTTCTGTACTGAATGTAACTTGGTTATTCTTTATCTAGAGTCAAGAAAAGGAGAGGTAGGATAGAGACATATTGCTCCTCCAAATCTTGAAGGTTTCAATTAAACTATTAAGCTATTTTAAAGCTGAAAGGGAGGGGTGGGTGGGTGCGATGGCTTGCTCACTAACCATAAGGTATAGGGTTCGATCTCCATAAAGGTCGAGATGAACAATTGAAAAAAGCCTCTAGTAGTTCGATTGGGACAATAAACCGTGTGCTTCAGGCTCGACAGTTGGTAATCGTAAACAGAAAAGGTTATTGCCGCTGTCCTGGCTAAATTTCCCTGATTGCACCCTGCATGGCGTAGCCAGTCTTCGTTGGACCAAAACGTAAATATCCAATTAATCTTATTTATAAAGCCAAATGACAAACTAGTGCGTTCCATTTTTAATCAATCATTTCTCCTTTTTTAGGAATGTTCAAACATTTGTTTTATTTTCTGAATATTTATTCAACCATATTCTGGCAATTGAACCTTAAGAGTGCTTCAAAGTGACATGAATAGAATCGCGTTTCACTTTGGACACAATAATAATGTCTGTTCACATGCTATTTTCTTTATTATTGTCAATATATTGAATATTCATAGTTTTGTGACTTCATTTGCTAAGAATCCGTTTAGATTTAGTTTGTAGACTATTATTATACATCAATTAATCATATTCTAACTTGAATCATTGATATCAATTACCTCAAAAGGTATCATTTGACACTTGGTCTGATCAGAATCTACAAATCTTCCACCAAAAACAGCCACTTCCTTACAATCATCTACTGATAAATCACAATGTCCATCAGCTTCTAGATTGTGGGCTAATGGTGGTTTATTGAGAGATACTGAACAGTCGGATCCAATATACCCACTTTTACAGATACATTTACCTGAAAGAGGAAGCATATAATAATACAATGCTTTCTTATCAGTAAAAAAGGAAGATACTGAACAGTCGGATCCAAAATACCCAGTGTTACAGATACATTTACCTGGAAGTACAAAATATATAAAAACATAAGACGAATAGTTTAAGTGGTATGTAGCAAAGTGTATCTGACCTAAAAACGAATGTTGTAACGACATGATAAAATAAAAAAATCTTGCACAGTACCCCACTTACCGGTTTCACACAGTCCCCGACCTGAACATTCCCCAGGACAAGCAACTTCTTTCACCATCTCCAGAATAGTTTTATTGTTATCTACCTTTTCTTCTCTTAAAGTTCCATTTATTCTGGCTTCACGTAAACATTGAGAACTGACAGACGAAATGGCGGAGAGAGCAAACATATCAGTTCCACTTAGCTAGAAAAATATGTTTCAAAATAAAACCTTTTAAGCATAACACACCGTCTTAATATTTCTGTGTTTCACTTAAACATCCGGTCTCTGTCACAATTACTAGTACCTACTATAATGCTTTTATAAACACCTGTCTAATAATTAATTATTGCGGACAATCTTCTCCTTCGAATTGAGTCGCTTATGTAATCTAATTTAAATGCCTGACTTAAAGCTATATGCTTGGAATATTTTAAGTTTTTTTTAATTAATTATGGACACACATACTTGTATATCACTGACACATATCGCTAAAGCCTCTTCTATATTAATACCTCTAATACCCTCACATCTCTTAATAACCATAGAATTATTAAACAGACCAGAACAATATTCACGAGCACTGCTTCTAGTCCATCCATTCTTCCAACGTACATCCTATGATAAAAAAAAAACATCTTAACATCTTCAAATAAACAAACCAAACTGACATTATAAAATGTATATCTGTATCTTGCGAAGGGCATTCATTCGACAGAAAATCATTATGGTATTCAATAAAGATTGTAGAGCATGTCGACAATAAGTAATAAAATATAAGGTCTTTTTATCCGATTAACACTTTTGCAAAACAACAATATGTTCTTCTATTCCATTGAATTTCAAAGGGAGGGAAATTAGTCTGATCTTCACATTCTTGAGACTATAAACTGCATACCCGTTTGAGTTGTCGGTGGTGTGATATTTGAGGATTTAAACCACGAGGAAGCGATCTTTTCTTTCTTAAAGGATTGATACATCGTTTTTTATGGAACAAGGTGTAGTCTGTTTCAGAAGAACAGGTTGTCGCCCTTGGTACTGGACTACAGTTTAGAGTTGTGTCTATGTCTCCTTCTACTCTTTCATCACAACGACAATGTTGGAATCTTACAGTATCATTAGGTGTCCACTCCGGTAGAGTTATCCAATTATCAGGATGAAACAAGTTCATATCCGGTCGGACTCTGTAAAATAATTAATTAAATATTGATATCATGTGTGTAGAAGAGAAAGTTCGCGATAGGATTTTACATTCTATTCTATATTTAACAGGAAGCCAATGTAAATCGAATAAATAAATGGAAAGTACTCCTTAGTTGTATTGCACACACAACGTTTCAACAATCTACATTAACATCATCAGGTAAAGGAGGAAATATAATATAAAAGAAGGTATATGGATACAAAAATAACTAAATAACAACAGTTAATTAAGGATTAATGGAAGTGGCAAGAAGCAAACATAATAATAATAATAATCTATAGTAAAATCATTACTATAACGGGAGAGAGCGTTTGTAAGTTTTCGTAACTTGTGCTGTATCCATTTGAAAATGTACTTTTTGATTATGTATTCAATAAAACATGTTTAAAGGTTAAAAGGAATGGAGAGATGTGACAGAACGTAATCTTGATGGCAACAAATTCCAATGGTGTGGTGCAGCTACACTAAATGCTCTGTCGCCAGTTCGTACACCAAAACCTCGCCCACCACTTCTAACAAGTATAAAACTGTTGCTTGATCGTACTGATTTTGATGGAATATAAAACTGAACCAGCTGAGGTAGATAATTTGGTCCTTACTAATATAAAGCTTTAAAAGTGAGAAGTAAAAGTTTGTAAGTAATACGAAATTCTACCGGAAGCCAATGAAGTTCGATAAGCACTGGAGTTATGTGCGCACACTTCCTTGACTTTATAACAAACCTCGCAGCGGTATTCTGTAAGCGCTGAAGGCGATGAATTTGCGACCTAACATCTCCTACATATATAGAATGGAAGTAATCTAGTCGGGAAAAGATGAGCGAGTGCACAAGCTGTTCACTGGCAGTTTGAGTTAGGTATTTGCTGATAGAGACAATTCTGCTAAGGTGGAAACATGTCGAACGACAGGCACTAGAAATCTGTGCCTTCATTCCTAGAGCACTTTCAAGAGCTTCGACAGAAATATCGTTGTCACCTACACATACTGTCAGAAAGTCGAAAATCTCATGAATTCAGTCTTGTCGTCATTTAAGCACAGGAAGTTTGTGGTCATCCATATGCGTATGCAGCAATACAAGACTATAGACTAAACGCAAGATGCGTGTCGTCGGCATACAGATGATACTCTATTCCATAACCTTTCATTATATCACCAAGGGGCGACGTATATTTACTGAACATAATGGGTCCCAATACTGAGCCCTGTGGGACGCCTGTAGATAGAGGTGTGGCTTCACCAATCTGATTATGTTGGGTTCTATCACACAGATAAGACGTGAATCATTCTCGCTCTTTATCTGAAATGTTCAACCTGTTGTGCAGACGATTGATCAAAATCTTGTGAATCACGGTATCAAATGCCGCTTACAGATCCAAAAGTATGAGGAACGCATCACATTGAGTTCAAGGACAACAAAATGTCGTAACTAACTTTCAACAATGCAGTTTCCGTACTACATCCAGTTTTATTGTCGATTGTAGTGGTTCATCAATTGCATTTCAAGCCGCTCTAAAACATTAGATTGAAAAGACAGATTTGACACTGGCAGAAATAATTCAAAATATCAGGAACCACACCATCTGCCAATGATGAATTAAAAATATCCACCATATATGGTAAAACAGTAGCAAGAATTTCTGGCTTTAACAGGAGAGTAGTTGGGATGGAGTCGAGACAACATGTTGAGGGTGGAGATGCTCGTATCACTTTTTCAACATCGGAAAAAGAGACTGGAAGGAAAGTTGACAAACCATAAGGAAGAACGACTTCAGATGGTTGGTACGTTTCACACTTTTGAGCACATACTATATTATTACACAAGGTCTATACCTTTTCGGCGAAATAAGAGGAGAACCGTTCAGCAAGCTTAACATCGTCACTGTTGGTAGGAAATTTGTTGACATATTTTAAGTCTTTACTAAAAAGCTTATCGACAATATTAAACAACTTCTTTTGGTCACCATTATAGTCTTCCATGAATGTGTGTAGATGGTATAGCTTACATTTGTTAATCATGTGTGTAACTGCGTTTCGCTTCTCTTTGGAGATTTGCGTTCTGCAACCATCCTCTCCTTTCTTGCGCTCATTATATCTCCATTTATCCAATCTTCTCTAGTGGTGCTTACTTGTCTAAATTGTCTGATTTAAAAGCGTCAGATAACATCTTTACCCGGACATTGACAGGGCTGGCGTCATAGATGAGTTCATTCAGGGGAGCTGGGCCTGCAGATCTGATACAAAGATCAACATGAATTTACTTGAAATTTCGCACTTCAATCTTTTTACGGACAGAGTGGGGGTTCCTAATACATGGGGCTTCAATAAGCTAGGGTGGGGGATTATCATAAATGATCAGGATGACTTGTTACTATATGGGAGAGAATCTTGGAAAGTATAATAATATAGGATTAGGATAATAAGTGATCGATTGATAATCAAAAGAATTGAAACAAGCACCTGTCTCTCTAAATACATGAACCAGGAAGTTAGGTTCCATTGAAGTATTACATTTTAAATAATTTAGCGCAAAAATCATTTGCATTGATTTAAAGATGTATCATTTTCTTTGGTTAAAATTTCTTACGATACATAGATTTCTAATTTTGGTAATTAACTTTAGTATTAAAGTGTTTTTAAAAATGGGTAATTTTCATATTTCTTCTATCTTCAGATGATCATTCACATGAAATAGAGTCTTGGTAGCATTTGATTTGATATACCTGCAATGCGCTTGGCTTCATCTTTTTAACAATATCTTTTATTCAGCTATGGACAGTAAACTGTTCAACATACCAATGTGAAAAATATGCGGTTTTGAGTATTTATAAAATAAAATTTGTTTCAGTTTATAGAACTAAAACAAATTTCATTTTATAAATATTCAAAACTGCTTTTAGTTCTATAGATAAAATTAGAACAGATTAATTCACCGCTATCAATAAATATATGAAATCCTAATTATAAATAAACCAAAAATGTTTTTTCTTTTTAAAATTACCTCTATTGAGAGGTTATGTAACAAGGTGATACCGTTACTGGGTTAATTCAAATTAAAATGTTACCGAATTTTGAATATTCTTACAGTAATAATTGAACATTGTTGGCAGTACAAGGCTTGAATACAGAATGTATGTGCATTTCGTTGATGGACGTCAAATTGCCAGGCGTTTAATCGTGCATGAATAGTCCCACCGAAAAGACAAAACAATCTACATTTGATATTTAAATGAAAATTCTGATTTTTTTTAGCGCAATAGGTGCAACAAACGTAAATCAGCTAGGAAGCTGACAGATCTGTGTCAAACACTTCTTGACTTTTCTATACTTTTATTCAAGAACTCGCCAAAACCAAATTCTACATTGCCGTTTGCGTAAGAGTAAGCCTGTTCCCTAATCCCATCAATGTATTAATAAAATATTGTTTTTAAAAAAAATTTTCAAGTGGAACCTAAATTTTTTTATTTTAATGAATTACTTTTGGTTTTATTGGACTATGAAAATGGGTACTTTGCGCTAGTTTTGTATCTTTGGGGGATAAAACCACATGAACCTGGGCTTTGGCGTTATTTATTGACGTCTGTTCGTCTTTGTTTCAGGATCTTCACTGTTCCAAACAAACAATTTTCCAGCGTGTTTTACCCGCTCGTCAGCAAAACGCTATTCTCGTTCGTGACGCGCTAGTTAACGTTAGCACACAGTTTTCATAGGTCCCTGTAATGCTATGGGCCTATAACTTTAGGGAGGTTAACTATTATTCAGATGTGAAATCAAATATACTGATTAAACCTTGGATGTGGCTAAGGCTTCACAGATTCTCCATTGATGGGTTTTACAGGTGTGTGATGTATAAACTATAGATTCAACCGACGTAAAAAAGCCCGGAAGCTGCCGGATCTGTGTCGAACAGGCATAGTTCACCATGCCCGTCTTGATTAGACCATAAGGTGCAGAAGAGAAGGACGTAAAACTAAATTCATTTCATTTCTAGTTAACGTTGTTTTTTAGAAATACAAATTAATTACCTCCAGGAGTTAAAATATGCGTCATTATATTCTACAGTTGGTGGATCAGCTGTTAATTCACCACATAAACCAGATGTTTTACCAATATCTCTCACTGATGGGTATATATATATATTTAACCAGTTGTTACTAGAAGTTTCTCGCTGTACGGTTTGTATATGTGTACCGCTTGGTAGATATATCTAAAAGAAGAAAATGGAACAACACTTTTTTTCAAAATGACATATCATGAAAGATGTATTGTTTTTATAATATTTCATGTTTTATTTTGTATTTTAAAATATAAGCCAGGTTTGATATACTATTTTAAAGTTTTAAAAGTTAATGTGTTAGCTTCACGATGACTCTATTTACTTGTATTTACTAACATGGAATTTCAATATATTTTCTCGGAGTACATCAAGTTTACCTACTTCAAATTCCGTTTCATCTTTTTTGCTTACATCAAGAATATCAGCACCATCATCACATAATATATAGTCGATATGCCAGTATCCTAGGTTACAGCGGTTAATCATAAAGGCAGTCCTTCCTACTCTTACTACAACACCACATACACAATATCCTGTTTCTCTTCCAGTACAGTCCGTTACTTGTACCTGGACCTCCACATTGTCAATTTGTATCAGGTGAAATGTTCCAGGTAGTTGCAATGATCTAGAAACAAACAAGAAGAATATCATTACCATATCTCACGTTCCCTAATAGGCCATATATTTAAATTTCGTAACTTCTCTTTTTGTCCTTTTCCAATACGCCCTTTGTTCTCCCCCTTTCTTCTTTTACTCTTCAAATTTCTGATTCGCTTAGAATTGTCAATTTCCAATTTTTTTGCAGTGTATTTAAAATATGATTTGAAACTATTTACAAGAATTTACTAGAGGACTCTCTTTCTGTATCAATAGTTTGAAGATGGACATACACAGTGAAATGGGCGGAACAATGATAAAAAAGGGACAATGATTTGACCTTAGGTAGTCATAGATTTGGGGATATGTTTTATAATGTACAATCCAGAAAAAGCGACAATGGCAACTAATTGCGTAATAAAATGAAATTTTTGTTACTGTAAGTTACTGTAAAAATCCTGCAAATGTACATTATTGTAAATTTTACACGTTCTGCCTTCTATGAGTGATGTATCCTTGATTATATTGATCTGCAAGTAAAGAAGAAATTATAAAGTACATTGTTTTCGAAGTCCAACATTTCGAATAGCAAATCCACCTGAAAGAGTAGAGAATCCAACTGTTAGAGTAGAGAATCATACTGTTAGAGTAGAGAATTTTACTGTTAGAGTAGAGAATCCAACTGTTAGAGTAGAGAATCATACTGTTAGAGTAGAGAATCCTACTGTTAGAGTAGAGAATCCTACTGTTAGAGTAGAGAATCCTACTGTTAGAGTAGAGAATCCGACTGTTAGAGTAGAGAATCCGACTGTTAGAGTAGAGAATTCTACTGTTAGAGTAGAGAATCCAACTGTTAGAGTAGAGAATCATACTGTTAGAGTAGAGAATCGTACTGTTAGAGTAGAGAATTTTACTGTTAGAGTAGAGAATCCTACTGTTAGTGTAGAGAATCATACTGTTAGAGTAGAGAATCCTACTCTTAGAGTAGAGAATCCTACTCTTAGAGTAGAGAATCCTACTCTTAGAGTAGAGAATCCTACTGTTAGAGTAGAAAACCTTACTGTTAGAGTAGAGAATCCTACTGTTAGTGTAGAGAATCATACTGTGAGAGTAGAGAATCCTACTGTTAGTGTAGAGAATCATACTGTGAGAGTAGAGAATCCTACTGTTAGTGTAGAGAATCATACTGTTAGAGTAGAGAATCCTACTGTTAGTGTAGAGAATCCTACTGTTAGAGTAGAGAATCCTACTCTTAGAGTAGAGAATCCTACTGTTAGAGTAGAAAACCTTACTGTTAGAGTAGAGAATCCTACTGTTAGTGTAGAGAATCATACTGTGAGAGTAGAGAATCCTACTGTTAGTGTAGAGAATCCTACTGCTAGAGTAGAGAATCCTACTGTTAGAGTAGAAAACCTTACTGTTAGAGTAGAGAATCATACTGTGAGAGTAGAGAATCCTACTGTTAGTGTAGAGAATCCTACTGTTAGTGTAGAGAATCATACTGTTAGAGTAGAGAATACTACTGTTAGATTAGTGAATTCTACTGTTAGAGTAGAGAATCCTACTGTTAGAGTAGAGAATACTACTGCTAGAGTAGAGAATCCTACTGTTAGAGTAGAGAATCCTACTGTTAGAGTAGAGAATCCTACTGTTAGAGTAGAGAATCCTACTGTTAGGGTAGAGAATCCTACTGTTAGAGTAGAGAATCCTACTGTTAGAGTAGAGAATCCTACTGTTAGAGTAGAGAATCCTACTGCTAGAGTAGAGAATCCTACTGTTAGAGTAGATAATCTTACTGTTAGAGTAGAGAATCCTACTGTTAGAGTAGAGAATCCAACTGTTAGAGTAGAGAATCCTATTGTTAGAGTGGAGAATACTACTGTTAGAGTAGAGAATCCTACTGTTAGGGTAGAGGATCCTACTGTTAGAGTAGAGAATCCAACTGTTAGAGTAGCGAATCCTATTGTTAGAGTAGAGAATCCAACTGTTAGAGTAGAGAATCCTACTGTTAGAGTAGAGAATCCAACTGTTAGAGTAGAGAATCCTACTGTTAGAGTAGAGAATCCTACTGTGAGAGTAGAGAATCCTACTAAGAGAGTAGAGAATCATACTGTTAGAGTAGAGAATCCTACTGTTAGAGTAGAGAATGCTACTGTTAGAGTAGAGAATCTTACTGTTAGAGTAGAGAATACTACTGTTAAAGTAGAAAATCCTAGTGTTAGAGTAAAGAATCCTACTGTTAGAGTCATCGAATAGATGAAAACTTACAGTCACTGGTTCAAGGACGTATTTATTCCAGATACGTTGCCCAAAGTATGTATCTTCCGTTCTTAGAAATACTTTCTTTTGTATAACGTCTTGTCCATAATCTTCAGTTATAGTTGAAGTGATCTCTAATTGATACCACTTGTTCCATTCTGAAGTTTTGATAGCAATACCACACGCGCCATTAGCTGTGGGAGTAGGTTCACATTTCTGTTCATCGTCCTTGGGTATATCAGCAGTTATTACTAATATACACCCGTAAGGTTCACTACAACCTATAGGAACTGTAGGCCGAATACTTATTGTTGCTGTATCTCCCTCTTTTAAATTGATTATCGGATTGGACACCTAAATAAAATATTGAACAATACTGAAACCAAATCATGAATATTCAATGTAAACATTGAATCAATGAAATTAGGGTGTGGTTTAGTACCAATACTTTGGAATACCCCCTTTTAAGTACGGAGATGATCAATCTGAGATAGGAAATACCAAAGATTGGCCAACCAATACAGTCTAGCCCCTCTGTACATACCCCCACAGATTCGATCTATCCAAAAGCAGCATTTTAAATTTAAAAATTTCTTTATAATGGTAAAATCATAACTCAATATTGAAACAGGTTAAACATCATTTTCTACACCAGCTAGATTAATTACATTTTCATTAAAAGATTAAATATTAAAATGATTTTTTGTGATCCTTTATGAGGCAAAAGACATCGCTTGATTTTGGCAGTAAAAGTGAGGTATCTCGTACATAGCGAACCTCAAGTTAGAGCCGTGGTTGCTTTGTGCTCTCACCGTTGTCAATATCAGATTGATTTGCTCATACGTCTTTATAAAGGATACTACATTCTCTATGTGGTACAGAGAGATGGCACAGGTCAGTGTTATGTTATACTTGCACAGATATGCTGCCTAGTGTGTAATGTAAACAGGTTTTCACAACAGTTAGTGCCCCCGAAACCAGCTCAGCTAGCTGTTGGCCAGCTGCATCCTTCGATCGCTGCGCTTGACCTGCTCGTTTTGGTCTTAGCACTACCGTGCTAGATCCTTGTCTCAGCTGTTTGCGCAACCTTCTCTTTATGAGAAAATTTTCGAGTTTTTAAAACGGACTAATCTGAATTTTAAGTTTTGAAATATATTTTTGTTATAGTTTTAATCGAATTCAGGTGCCATATAGCTCGTTTTGTATGGAAGACCATGACTATCTAAATTCATCATTATGTCCGCTGTTTTCAATTATGTTTGATTTTTCTACATTTGATATGAAATTTCGACATTTGTAGACTTCAATGAACATTTGTTTATTAATATCGACATTTGTACTCCCAAATGGACATTTGTACCGCGAAATCAGTAACTTGTCGGATTTAACAAATGTTGAAAAACAAATCATGAAATACAAATCTAGAATAACAAATCTTCAAAAACATTTCTTCAAATGCAACTTCAGAAAATTAGTATACCATCATTATGACGTCAGGAGGCGCTGTAAGTCGTTTGACTTCCAGCCTCCTGAATATAAGTTTTAAAATCGAAAGTAGAAAACGCCTAAGTTCTTAGTGATAATTGTGTCGGGGTAATCATCTAGTTATTTCTAATATTATAATAATGATAAGCCTAATCCGATTCAATTTCCTCGATCAATAGTAATAGGAATATTGAGAAATACTTGGGTATTCAGTTTATTTTCTTGTCATTAAAATTGAGCGATGTGGGTACGAAGTGGTCAACAGGGTTCGAAACGGGGATCAATTATCCAATCACAGCGGGACTGTCTATTTGCCACTCGTGGTAATTTTAGCAAGGTCGCTATAGGCTTCATTGAAATAATAAGTGGCACGTTTTTATATACCACGTGTTTTTTAAATACAGGCTTTTATGATGATTTCTATGTTTGAAGCTACTGTGTTGGTGAAATAAATGTATTCAAAGTGTAAAATATTAATACAGAATCTGTGTTTGTTTCGCTAGGACTTCAGAAAAAAAGCAAGCGGTGAAATTTGTCAGCCATTTTCTAAACGATTCATGGTTATTTTTATCCTTCTCCTAAATGACCACGTGGCAAGGCCTGAATATCATAGAGTAATTCTATCAGTTCTCCTTTACGCTGAAATTATTATTATTAGCCAATCCCTTTTTTGTGCGATTACCAACTACTGTCGAGGGTCGAGATTATGTGACTCCCATGGAACATCTGCGAGGGTTCTCCTCTTTCCATAGAAAGATAAGAAAAAGGACTAATTTTGTGCATTTTGAAAGTTTGGTCGTATACTCGCGTCACCTTCGTTCGTTCATCCGTCCGTCGATTCTCCTACCATTGTCTGTTAACACTCTAGAACAGGGGTTCCTAATTAATTTGTCATGTAGGTCAGATTAAAAAAGGATTTTGGTTTCAGGCCACTGAGTACAAGCCTTACATTTCCCCGTTTCTTTATTTAGATACTGTTTCCAAAAAAGCATGTTTAACACTTTGAAAAAATCGAAATCAAAACTTCTGTGGGCCGAATGGAATCTTTTCGATAGGGCCGGGTCGTATCTGGGCAGCAGGCCGAAGTTTGGGAACCCCTGCTCTAGAAGGTACAAATTTGACGATACTGTATTTTCATTTTGCAGAACGCGACATGGAACGGAACACAGAAAACAGATTTATACCTCTAATCTGATTTTTGTGGCACGGGACAAGATTATAATCTCCGTTACTTTTCATTAAACCAGTCTACTCATCTTGAAACAAACTTCTGCAATTCAAACACTCGCATAAAAAATGCCGTGACTAGGGTCTACTCTTAGGGCCTAGACCCACTTTTGGCTGTCACACCAACGAGATTGTAACCGACTGTGTAACCAGACTAGACGGGAAGAAAACAACAACTGTAACAGACGTTTCGGCCAGAATATTGTCTGCCAACGATATACATAGATTATCTTTTCCCGTTTCGTTCCCCAAAATACAGATAAGGTGCATATGTACTTTGCGGAACGGGACAAGAATACAACCTGTTCAGTTCCGTTTCGTTCCAAAGAATACAAATAGCCCTACATCCCACCATTGGTTTATGTAGGCCCATAATATGAAACAAAATAGTCCTATTGTCTTTACTATTTTATACTTACTCTGTTGTGAAAATTCCTGAAAAGAACGAGTTTATGGATAACGGTATTACCTATAGGCATTGATATTTATCTATATAATCACTAAACACTAACCTATTATTACCTCAAGGGGCTCCTTCCTCGGGCATTTTCTACATAAACCCCTAGATCCAGTTTTTAGTTTATTTAGCAGTCAAGATTCATTTTTCCAAAATGCAATGACGATTTACAACCTCATGACAGTTGCGTTAATCTTTTCACACCTCCTTTTTATATAACAAAACTTAGTTATTTCCAGTCTTTCAGATGATGAACTTACGTAAATTGCCTGTCCGTAAGAATCTCTTACCGTAGCATTCTGATAAATTTAGAGCATTGAGGTTTTGTTGAAGTTATGGGCCGCTTTCGTTAATCATTAAAGATTTGTATTCTAGTAGGCCTATGTAGTATTGTTTGTGCTTGTTCGCTTCTTTGTAGTCACTAGTTGGTGATGTGCATACACGAGGCCTCTTAATTCAGAGAAAAAAAAATTATTATGGCATGCTAAATTTAATAAGGCCCGGTCAATTCGATATGATATATAAACATCACATTGCGTCCTTGAGGTCTAAACTGACCCTGACCTTCGAAATCCTACTTTCATTTTATAGTTTATTAATATTTAGTTTTAGCCGTCATTTACTGGAATATTTATATGGGTTTAACAGTAATAATGATTAAAATGCATGCCCGAAAAAGTTTGTATTCCAAACTACTCATTTTATGTAATTTTAATTTTTACCACGCGTGGCATATAGCCATTTGAACGGCATTTAGCTATTTGCCACTAGTGGTAAATATCTCTTGCCATCACAGCGAACGTTATATATAAACAAATACTTTCTTGTATAAGGCCAACTTTCCTGTACTACACCTAGTCCTAATGGATCCCCCAAAGAAAAAAGCAGCATTGGAGTTGATGAAGAAGGCAGCCGACTTATTGATGGGTAAGTAGGCCTAGACCTATATTCATGTACAATTTCTACTTTCGATTTTGAAATTTATAGTCAGGACGATGAAGGTTAATTGACACACAGCGCCTCCTGACGTCACAATGATGGTATACTAATTTTCTGAACTTGCATTTGAAGAAATGTTTTTGGAGATTTGTTTTTCCCGATTTGTATTTCAAGATTTGTTTTTCAACATTTGTTAAATTCGACAAGTTACTGATTTCGCGGTACAAATGTCCATTTGGGAGTACAAATGTCGATATTAATAAACAAATGTTCATTGAAGTCTACAAATGTCGAAATTTCATATCAAATGTTGAAAAATCAAACATAATTGAAAACAGCGGACATAATGATGAATTTAGATAGTCATGGTCTTCCATAGTTTTGGTGCTGCTGCGCCTTAATTCATTTAATTTCATTTCATTTTGGTCTGAGTAGCATATCTTAAATGATATCAATAGCAAACCGCTAAGAAATTCCGCCTTCTCTACATAGTTTGTGCTAACTAATGTCTTGTTTGCCTGTGACCTTGTGAAAGATGTGTTAGCAGCCATTCTTTACCTTCAATATACTTTAACTTACAATATTTATAAGACATTGCCATTGTAATATAATGCCAAATTTGCTCTATTTTCAGCCATCAACATATGTTTTTGTTGCCAAAATTATAAAAATAACAGAGAGACTATGAATACAGCAATGCTGTGTTGTGTAATTTACCATAGTCACATAGTTCTGCTGACCTGAAATTGTCCAAAGCAGAGTAACACACATATTCTTTACAAAACTTGCAATATTTTACCAAATATTCACGTTACTGACTTTCAGAGGGTATGGACAGGGGGTTGCATTGTTCAACTGGTACAAATTTAGCATTTTTGTACAACGACAACGACTGCCTCCATTTATAGAGGGGTACAACATGGCTAAGGTTCATTTTGAAAATAGTGCCACCCCCTAATGAAATGTTTTAAACTGTTGTCCAAAATCAGCTTTGGTTATGAAAACCTGTAACTCACTTTTATTCCAATAAATTTCTTGTTACTAGTCGATGGCAAACACGGCCTCCGCTTACCACCACTATCTACGGCTGCATTTAAATCACAGTGAAGCTAAAGTAAAAATACATAAACCAAATAGCAAATGTCCTATCCGCAAAACAAAACAAGAAATCCAAAACAACTACTCGATATTTTCATAGGATTCACAATTTCAAATAATAAAATCTTTGAGTCTAATTAGGTGCATGTGTAAAACTCATTTCTATTATATCTCTATATGAGTACATCTCTGAGCGTGACATAATGCTCTTTAACATGGCTTTTTGTAACCAATTAAGAACATATCATTAAAAAGAGAATACAGAGTGAATTCTGATATTGAAAACCAAACTGTCATGAGTGTATTTAATTGGTCATATATAATTAAAGGGCGATATTGGAATAAATCTAGGTAAACCTGTTTCATAGAAACAAATTTAACGTGTTCAACTTATATGCTACAGTAAGTGTAAATTGTGTTTAAAAGTACAAAAGCGGAAGTAGAGTTTACCAGATGTTATAAAAACATATTTACGCGTGTTACCGGCAATAAAATACAAGTTAAGAATGATATTTTATTAAAGAATTTTGATATGGAATAGGAAAACACGACAGAATTGGTTATCCCGTCGGTAGATCGGAGACGGCACATTAAAGCAGTAGAAAACCGGCAATGTTTGAGTAAGCGTAAGATCCTATCATTTCCAAAATGTCAAAACAAAATGGTCTTGCAGTTCATCTCATAAGAAAACACCTTCACTCAGCGACCATCTCTTAATTTTCCGGGAGCCGCGGTGGCTCAGTGGGTTAGACGCTTGCTCGCTAACCTGAAAGTCCAGGGTTCAATCCCGGCAAAGGTCGAGATGAACTTTCGGATTTTTCAGCACGGTTTCCCTTTGTCAGTGATGCAGGTCGGAGGGACTGACATGGAAAAAGCGTCTAGTCGTTCGGATGGGACAATAAACCGAGGCCCCGTGTGCTACAGGCTGTGCACGTTAAAGATCCCTCGACAGTTGGAAATCGCAAAAAGAGTAGGCTAATGCCGCTGTCCTGGCAAAATTTCCCTCATGGCACACTACATGGCGTTGCCCGTCTTCATTAGCCCATAAGGTGCAGAAGAGTAGGACGTAAAACTCCATTCATTTCATTTCATTTCTGAATTTTCCCTTGAATGGTCGCATCTTCTTCTGTATATATAAGAAGCTATCGAACATTTTTGTTTTAATGCGTTTCTGAATTTTATTTCAAACAATTGATGCAACATTCTGAGAAGTAATACATATTACTAGAATCATGACATAATTTACCTGAAATCCGACTGTAGTGATGTTACTCTCTCTTAACCTGGTATCAGTTAAACTTCTGATTTTATTGACATCATTATAATCTGTGTAGTCAGACTCGTATACAATCACATTGTCAACAAACCTATTATAGATAAACATATTCATGTTATTACACGCAACAAGACCAATATGTGAAGAGTTGATTTCTATCTTATTCTGTAAACAGAGATAGAAACTACTATATACTCTATCGCTATATGGTATATATAAATCGTGTGCATAAGTAATGGCATTTCCTATTGACAAGTTAAACATTTAAGAAATGAAACTTTGTTGACCCAAAAGAGATTTTTCTAGAAAATCCTGTATCTGTCATAATACTACGTTAGCCGTTCGACTACATTGTGTAATCCAAGACCTGCATGCATTTCTGTAAACGAAGAGGTTTGCACATTGACCAAGTGCTACGTTTGGACAATGCTGATGTTGTTGTAGTACAGGATTTAAATTCCTTGGTCTAACCTTTGACAGCAAGCTATCGTTCCGTCCACACATTCAGATCCTCAAGAACAAATGTCTGAAAGCTCTCAACATACTGAGAGTCTTATCCCACACTGACTGGGGCATTGGCCGTAAGGCCTTCCTCCGATAATATCGAGCTTTGTTTAGATCTAAGCTCGACTATGGGTGCCAGGTGTATGGTTCAGCTCGTCCATCCTTTCTCTCAGAGCCTGACACCATACACCACCAAGGACTTAGAATCAGTTTAGGCGCTTTTCGCACAACTCCAAGTGAAAGTTAGCACGTCGAGGCTAAGGAACCCACATTGTACGACAGGCGTGAAAGACTTTCAGTGCAGCATTCTATTATAATAGCATCTTTGCCACACCATCCGGCTAACCGCCCTGTATTTAGTCCTTATTTTGAGCATTTGTACGAGGCCAAGCCTCATGTAATTTCTTCTTTTGGAGTCCGCATTCAACCCTTTATGTCAGCGGCTGGTATCAGCCACGACAGTATTGCGGACTTCATAATAACCACAACTCCACCTTGGTCAATTGCTCCATTTCAGATAGACTTTAGTCTATCGAGCAATAAGAAGTCACTTACTCTATTGTCTTCAAATTAAATTTGATGTGCTCCTTCAAAGTCCTCTGTCTTCAGCCTGTAGATGCCACCCTGCCCCGTCAATAGTCAATAAAGGAACCAGTGATTTCTACAGAGGTGCGCCAAAGTCGTAAACGTTGGTCACTCAAGGACATTGAGTTAACAAGTTCAGGAAGTCGTACGGTCAGAGTGTCTGGAATGGACGGTCGCCTGGTCGCCAAATGCGACCAGTTTCGTGTCCAGGCGACCAGAAGTTCTGTCAAGACCAGTAATTACTGGCCCCAAATAGGCGAGTGCCCTACAGATCTGCTAAAATTTATATTATCGTCATTTCATAATCATCACCTAAGAAGAATTAAAAAAAGTATGTTCTCGTCTCCCAAAAAGAGCAATGTAAACAATGTACCCTAGATTAACTAGACGAAATAGTCTCTGATATCCAGACTTCTCTGGTCTATGACGAGGAAGAGACAAAGTAGAAGTGGGTGATAAATGCTTAGTCCTGAACAACCAGAAACGTAAATTATTACTGGATTGTTATCGTAGTCATTTCGACCCGGAACAACTCTGGTTGTTCCGTCCCAAATTCTCTAGTACTGTACAATAATGGTGAAGATAATAAATTGAATGATTTTTGGGTGTTGATTTATTTTTTTCCCAGCCGGACATTATTTAAACGGTGTTTTGTTGATGTCAATTCTGCTACACTTAGTACACTATTCAACTAGTATCCAACTGTAAAATGTATTTCAATACCATGAATGTTTAGTTATATTCATCATAATTGGGACATAAACTTTCCTAAAATACTGTCATACATCACATCAGAATAACAAAACATTCCGATCATCAAACATCTACAGTAATTTAGTATTTTTGTCCAAGTTATAAAAGATAAATTTCACCGACGATGAACTCCCGGTTGATCATGAAAAAAACGAAGTGAAGTGAATACTGAGAAAAATGACGGTATATTCCCTCGGGGTCCCCAATTGTCTATAATTAGTAACTGTTTCATATCCTAGTAGTAAACAGATTAAAAAGGATAAAACTTATATAATTGTTTCATTTTCTTTGCACGTTTACGTTGGTATTGACTATTGATGAAATCGGAATAATATCCGTGAATAATGACCGGTTAAAATTGAACGGCATAACTATAGGATTAAACATATAACGGATTATCGTGTCAACTGTTCCCATTATAGTTAAAAGTAAGTAGTTTGAGATGGACAACCTTTTTGAACTGGAAGCGTTTACCGGCAGCCGATTAATATTTGCCAATAAATTCATTATTAATTAACCATCTTTCACTGTTAATCCCCCACATAACTTAATTAATTGACAGATCTCCGATAGACAGTGATAGTTGTGATTGTTTAGTAATTTAATTTTTAATTTTTTTTTTACGTCACTGACCTATACTTGATATCCGGCAGAGCCTATTTTTAAACGGTCATTTTGGCATGACTGACGGTCATGTCCGGCATATAGAGCCAAATCAATGATTGAAACGTAATAAATCAAATAGTCATAGATAATGTGTTGAGTTTTTTCTTACTTATTTGGTAAAAATTAATGGAAAATATTTGGGCCTGCACTTTGTCATTTGGGCCATTAGTTCTGATTTTTTACTTGCCCAAAAAAAAAGAATTGATTTGAACTAATTTCATTATTGTGAGTCGGAAAACAAATTAATATGTTCGAGTCATTTTTAAACTTTTAAAGAAACTTTAATGTGTTTTAATAAAAATATTGTAACTTCCAAAATTTATTTTAAAAAAGTCCATTTAAGGCTGTGAATTAGCTCCTGTTCGAATTGAAATATAACGCGACATACTGACATATTGTATGATCTCATCCATTTTGACAGGGTTTGAATGAGTAGTAACTCGAGGTGCTGTGGTTGAAACCTCAATATCACATGCTATGTAGCACTTCTAAATGTTGAAATGACTTCACGTTGTGTTTTAATATATTTATTAGGTATGGATCTTCTGAAAAGGTGGTGAGAGAGATATAGGAGATTGGTGGCGGCGAATCTTCCTCTGTTCCCACTCCCGGTCCAGGCTACACAGGCTCTCTTATACGACCTGGACCCTGGATGCCCAACATGCAGGCTATTGGCTGGCGTAGCTTTAATGGAAGCTCTCCACTTCAAACCTGCATGCCCAGTCAGCATTAATCTAGTTTAATAATCAAGGACACTCTTTCATCACCTTTACAGTGAAAACAATAATACAATAACAAATAATTTGTAGCTAAATTAAAGGGACTACATCAGAACCTATAAAGTGTCACAGCTACCTGCAGAAAATAAAAACGAACGTAAAAATTCCAGATCAGATTGTAAAATTATTTCTATAACATTCATCTTAACTGATTAAAATACGAATCTTGAAAGATCCTATTTCTACTATTTATACAAAGGAGGCTTTATAGAATTAAGAATCCTTGATCAATACAAAACAAAATGACTTACCATGTGGCCTTGTATACTAGTGAATCTTGATTTGGATTGGGGAAAGAACAGTCGAATATAAATTCCTCGCCAATAAAGACATCAGGAAACGATCTTAAATTCGTTACAACAGTTACTGCTGTGTTAAATTCTAGAAGTTCTAAAAAAAGACAAATGCAAAGGTGGTTTACATCTCTTTTCTGAACAATTGAAGATAATAAAGCATATTCTATTGAATATTAATTCTACGGTAGAAAAAGATGAATTTCACATTTCCTTGTACTCAGATTTTGACCAACCAAGGGATCAACTAAGACTACCAGTTTACATTGGAAACGTTTAGCTAGCACTACAACGAGTGTTGACTTTGGTCACAGTCATCAGTGATGCCACCAGTGCATAATTTCACGGACGACTATAGACGGATTTATTTTAGAAACAAAGTTTTCTGATCTTTGGTATCAGATCTCGATTTGATCAACCAGATACAGATTATTTCAGTCATTACAGAATATTCTGCCGAAACCAGGTCACGACGACTTAAAGAAGAATGTTAATTATGTTGTATGGCAGTATCAAGACACTATAGACATTTCTCGGAGATAGACAAAAATCTATTTTTAAGATAGTAAACTGCAAAGTGCTTTGAACGATGCTCTTAGGCAATGGGAAAATTTCATTTATGTAAGCTTTCCCTGTTTTTTTTTCGCAAGTTCTAGAGACTAGCATATCCAAATTAAAATGCCAGAGTTTTTCGTAAATCAGCAATGTATAATCAGCAATGTACAATCAGCAATGATTGTACAATGTACAATCACCAATGTACAATCACCAATGTACAATCAGCAATCAGATTTGAATGAAGCACATTTTTTTTTTTGGATGGTTTGCATCTTGATACAGAGTGTGTTGAAAGATTAAGTAGATCATTAGGTTTTTAAAAACATAATACAGTAATATGACCTGTTCAAGTATTATTTAGTTTCACACTAAATGAATGAGTTTTATTTTTTTATCTCTAAACCTTTTCTCTACCCCTGTAGTATTTTACTTTTGATATATTAATGTTCATGTCCATTATCATGGTTATTTATTTCATATTCATTTTAATTGTATAAATTTAGCCTATATAAATGACATAGCTTGAATAAGGGAGGTATGTTAACTGCTTTAAATTAGATTTAGAAGTTGACAAGTCATATACATTTTAAATATTTATTGTGTATGCTTAGCTCTACTATCAATTGACCAATATATATTTTGTTCAAGTTGTCAATTGTACCTTGCGAGTGCTTATGCAATCTGAGTCGTTACATGTTTTCAGTCAATTTTGTATTCATTTGTGTTTGTCATACGTGTTTCTGACTCCAGCCTTGTATATTTTATGCAAAAGAGTAGGATGTTCATTTCATACAATTTTCTATATTATATTATCTATTTGTCATTCAGCATTTACAGGACATAACTCTTTGTGTCTACAGTTACTTGGGTACAGCCTCAGATAAAATCTTGTTGTAGAATGGTATTAATACTTAAATTCACTGCATTTTACTGAAACGATGTCACGTATGGTTATATGAAAAACTAATGCTAATAAGGGTGAAACTTTAGACAACATCATTTTTCAGATTCTGTCTTTATATTTTTATTATCTAATAAGTAAGGAATGAATAATTCTCGGGTAGAATAAGTGCTGTCACATAGATAACAGAATTCACTAAAAAGGCCAGTATACTTACGGGACTGACTGAATGGAAAGTCCAAAAAGAACAGACACAATATTCCGAAAAACATTTCTACTGTACTTTAAAGCTCGATAGCTAAATAACCAAATCAAAATAACTATATATATCGAATTTAACTTCCTTGTCTCGTTTGAATGGAAATAGTAAAGCCCCACTTGTCGTATAAATACATATATACATACATATAAATGTTCTAGCTCAGGTCTTTGTGTGTTTTTTTGGCCATACGCTACACGTTGATAGTTTGATTATATCACGCAGATTTATGATGATATAATGTTGAGTCAAAGTATTTGCATTTAATATTCACATTATTACATGCGACTTCTCAATACAGCGGTAAAAGTCTCAATTCATTGCCTTTTCCATGATACCACGAACTCTGTAACATAGATATTAAGAGATACCAATAAGAAACTGCGCTTCACAGAGTGTACGGTTATACATAATATTATAATATATGACTGGATGTTTGCCCCATAGAACAATGTTGCTCCAGAGGTTTACATACAGTAATTATATTATTGACGTCATAGCCCCGGACACTGTGCGCTGCCGTAAGAAGCCTGCAATTTTGTGTCTCAGCGATTTCCAGCGTTTTAATGTAGCATCATATAACACTATGCATTCCTCGAGCTGATCCAATAAATGTACTGTGTGTGTCTTGTGTTCTGCATGAGATGCATTTCAATCAACACTCGAAAGATAATGCCAAGACTATGTTTATACCAAATTAATGGTCTATACACAATGCTTTATTAACCTTCTCAATTTTGTTCATAGGTCTAGTTGACAGCAGAGTATATAGAAATAATGAAAGATAGAGAAGATTAAAACGGGAGAAAGAGGAACTGCATCCTTAACATGCTAACTTTTTTTAGTATTCAATATTCAGAAGACCAACAGGATTTAGTACTTTACAATTCATGTTAAATGTTTTACTTCAGAGGCGAACTAGCCAGGAGACGTTATTGTGTTAAGCCTTGGGTTGAGAGGTCATTCTTTATTTAACGTCAGGGCTGTAGATAGAGGCCAGAGGAGATTACCTTGGTTTCCTGAGGTTTCATACAGCTTTTACTATTTCCTACCATTCAGGCCTCAAGCTGGCCATAACCTAACGGCATCATAAAATCGGCTACGGCGCGCCATGGTTAGTGACAAAAGGCTCAGCGATTTTTAACAGATGGTATGCAAATACTAAATAATAAATAGGGTTTTTAGATGAAAATTAACGCAATTTTCTGCCGAGTGAATGCATCTTCAAACATTGCAAGCATTATACATATATCCTTTACCTTCGTTAATGGTTCGCAAACCATCCCAAAATCCTGAGAGACTAAGGCTCGAGCTGAATTTAGTTGAAATTAATATAATATATATTATATACTTTTCTATTACATTTTCAAATCATAGAGCATTATAAGGCTCATCTAAAAATTTCAAAATAAATTTCGATGTGGGTCAGGTGGTGATAATATGGCCCTAATAAATGAAAATGATAAAATATATTATATTTTTTGTTCTATTTGAGAGATGAAATAGCTAGGAGGCATTATTGGGTTAAGCCTTGACAATGGAGAAGAACATATGGCAATAATTTATAAAATTATTATTTAAGGTGTCCAAACAGAGTCTGAAATAACTGAAATAGTTCACAATCATGGTTTTACCCTTTTTTTTAAATATTAAATCATAAAGAAAGTAATCATATAACTACATTTGCAAAACACTTTTTAACTAGATAGTTTCAACACAAACATGGAATAAGCACACTTCTTTAATATGGTTACAGAACACATAATGTTTCAACAAAATTTACATGTATAGTCATCGGATGGAAAAATGAGGGAATAAACCTAAACAAATAATTGTTATATATTTTTAGTATATCATATCATCAATATAATTTGAAGCTACTTGCTTAAAGATCTCTTGGCAGAACAACCCACAGTTTGGAGCAGTGATTGTATAGCGTAAGCGGTGAAATATAGAGAACCTCATGCAGTTTGTGGTTCGAGTCGCCATTCTATAACATGCATAATTCATTATACACTATATATATATATATCATGTATATTAGTTTCCAATATTATTGTCAAAAAAAAAATATTGAATGAGCTTAGCTCGTAAAAAAAAAAAACCTTTATTATAAAAAAAGACAAATTATAGAAAGTACCAAGTGGAACATCTTGGAATATTTACGCCTTGGTTGGTTTCGTATCAAGTTCGTACTGAATCCCAGTTTTTCTGAAGAATGAAAAATAAAATAAGAAAAAAAACAATACATTTTAATATATTCATGTACATCAATAACTATCAAATCAAATTAGTATTAATTAGTACATACCTCTGTCTGAAGTAACAGAATATACCGAATGCAATGGTAAACAGTAAGGCGGTTGTAATGGTTAAACACACTCCAAGAATCGTTATCATTTCATCTATTGAAATGGAATTAAAACGGTAATGTATAGTAATTAATAATGTTTAAGTTTTATTCCGCCCATAATAAATTCTCTAATCTTTCTGTTAACGGTGTAGGTGAAGAACGAGGTTTAGTCTTGGTGACGAGTATAAAACTTTCAATAAATATGAAGGGAAATCAAATCTTCAACTTTCAACAAACCAGACCAATGTACACCAGATTGTGCACTCTACCGGCCTGATGTAAACCCACTTGTCACATCGTATATTTACCTTTTTCATAACCCGAGCCCAAACCATGGTTATTTTTCGGATATCTTTTGTTTTTATTAATGGTTACAGTTGTGCCAATGTCAGTCTTCTGGTTAGTAGAAGATTCAGTAGTTGGTCGTGATGTTTGGTAGCATTGAGTAGAATCACCTTTAATGGTAAAATTGAACAAGTTTATGAGTGCTTATTATTAACTAATTAAAGTTGATTAACTTGAATTACATTTCAGTTCATTATTCGGGCCCCAAAAACCCAAAAATAAAGACGATTGACTGAATAGGAAATCCGCTTGACACAATCCTTTCAAAAAAAAAATAAAATATCTTTGTGGCAATTTTCTGAGACCAGAATGAGTCACAACAATATTTCATGATGAGAATTATGAGAAACTCCTTTTTTTTATCAGTTCACATATATCACGTCCATTCTACGGAATAACTGCCTTCATTCTAGTCTCCATTGTGTTTTTTTTTTTTTTTTTTAATTTTTCGTCAGATTTTAATTGCGAATAACTACAAATCCAATACGAGATATAACTTTATGTGTAAACGTTGCAGATATATAATAGATATGCTTTTATCTGCTTCTAAATGTCATGTTAAGATTATATATAGATTGTTACTTAGCAAGTAGCAATCAATTGACTTTTATTAAATTTAATCACAAAACAGCCCCAAATATTCTCTCATTACATATATGTTGAGTTACTTACCAAAGCAATACCGTTCGTCACTACCAAGAGTTCTCATTAAATCATACACCATATAGCCCCGAACAATTTTTAATCTGAATCGGATATTTGACTTTACAGCAGGATGAAAACATACTTAAACATCCCGTTCGATTAACAATTCCATCTTTTACTGTAGGATGGGTACCTATAGATAACATGATAAAACATACTTAAACATCCCATTCTATCAACTATACCATCTTCTACTGTAGGATGGGTGCCTATAGATAACATGATAAAACATACTCAAACATCCCGTTCTATCAAGTATACCATCTTCTACTGTAGGATGGGTACCTATAGATAACATGATAAAACATACTTAAACATCCCATTCTATCAACTATACCATCTTCTACTGTAGGATGGGTGCCTATAGATAACATGATAAAACATACTCAAACATCCCGTTCTATCAAGTATACCATCTTCTACAGTAGAATGGGTACCTATAGATAACATGATAAAACATATTTAAACATTCCATTCTATCAACTATACCATCTTCTACTGTAGGATGGGTACCTATATATAACATGATAAAACATATTTAAACATCCAGTTCTATCAACTATACCATCTTCTACTGTAGGAGGGGGTACCTATATATAACATGATAAAACATACTTAAATATCCCATTCTATCAACTGTAGAATGGGTACCTATAGATAACATGATAAAACATATTTAAACATCCCATTCTATCAACTATACCATCTTCTACTGTAGGATGGGTACCTATATATAACATGATAAAACATACTTAAATATCCCTTTCTATCAACTATACCATCTTTTACTGTAGGATGGGTACCTATATATAACATGATAAAACATATTTAAACATCCCATTCTATCAACTATACCATCTTCTACTGTAGGATAGGTACCTATACATAACATGATAAAACATACTTAAACATCCCATTCTATCAACTACACCATCTTCTACTGTAGAATGGGTACCTATAGACAACATGATAAAACATATTTAAATATCCCATTCTATCAACTATACCATCTTCTACTGTAGGATGGGTACCTATACATAACATGAAAAAAACATACTTAAACATCCCATTCTATCAACTACACCATCTTCTACTGTAGGATGGGTACCTATAGACAACATAATAAAACATATTTAAACATCCGATTCTATCAACTATGCCATCTTCTACTGTAGGATGAGTACCTATAGACAACATGATAAAACATACTTAAACATCCCATTCTATCAACTATACAATCTTCTACTGTAGGATGGGTACCTATAGATAACATGATAAAACATACTTAAACATCCCATTCTATCAACAATACCATCTTCTACTGTAGGAAGGGTACCTATAGATAACATGTAAAAACATACTTAAACATCCCATGCTATCAACTATACCATCTTCTACTGTAGGATGGGTACCTATAGAAAACATGTAAAAACATACTTAAACATACCATTCTATCAATTATACCATCTTCTACTGTAGGAGGGGGTACCTATAGATAACATGATAAAACATACTTAAACATCCCATTCTATCAACTATACCATCTTCTACTGTAGGATGGGTACCTATAGATAACATGTAAAAACATACTTAAACATCCCATGCTATCAACTATACCATCTTCTACTGTAGGATGGGTACCTATAGACAACATGATAAAACATACTTAAACATCCCATTCTATCAACTATACCATCTTCTACTGTAGGATGGGTACCTATAGATAACATGTAAAAACATACTTAAACATCCCATGCTATCAACTATACCATCTTCTACTGTAGGATGGGTACCTATAGATAACATGGTAAAACATACTTAAACACCCCATTCTATCAACTATACCATCTTCTACTGTAGGATGGGTACCTATAGACAACATGATAAAACATACTTAAACACCCCATTCTATCAACTATACCATCTTCTACTGTAGGATGGGTACCTATAGATAACATGGTAAAACATACTTAAACATCCCATTCTATTAACTATACCATCTTCTACTGTAGGATGGGTACCTATAGACAACATGATAAAACATACTTAAACATCCCATTCTATCAACTATACCATCTTTTACTGTAGGATGGGTACCTATAGATAACATGTAAAAACATACTTAAACATCCCATTCTATCAACTATACCATCTTCTACTGTAGGATGGGTACCTATAGATAACATGGTAAAACATACTTAAACATCCCATTCTATCAACTATACCATCTTCTACTGTAGGATGGGTACCTAAAGATAACATGTAAAAACATACTTAAACCCCCCATTCTATCAACTATACCATCTTTTACTGTAGGATGGGTACCTATAGATAACATGTAAAAACATACTTAAACACCCCATGCTATCAATTTATCCCATCTTCTACTGTAGGATGGGTACCTATAGATAACATGTAAAAACATACTTAAACACCCCATGCTATCAACTATACTATTTTCTACTGTAGAATGGGTACCTATAGATAACATGGTAAAACATACTTAAACATCCCATTCTATCAACTATACCATCTTCTACTGTAGGATGGGTACCTATAGATAACATGATAAAACATACTTAAACATCCCATTCTATCAACTATACCATCTTCTACTGTAGGAGGGGTACCTATAGATAACATGTAAAAACATACTTAAACACCCCATGCTATCAACTATACTATCTTCTACTGTAGAATGGGTACCTATAGATAACATGGTAAAACATACTTAAACATCCCATTCTATCAACTATACCATCTTCTACCGTAGGATGGGTACCTATAGATAACATGATAAAAACATACTTAAACACCCCATGCTATCAACTATACTATCTTCTACTGTAGAATGGGTACCTATAGATAACATGTAAAAACATACTTAAACACCCCATGCTATCAACTATACCATCTTCTACTGTAGGATGGGTACCTATAGATAACATGTAAAAACATACTTAAACACCCCATGCTATCAACTATACTATCTTCTACTGTAGAATGGGTACCTATAGATAACATGGTAAAACATACTTAAACATCCCATTCTATCAACTATACCATCTTCTACTGTAGGATGGGTACCTATAGATAACATGATAAAACATACTTAAACATCCCATTCTATCAACTATACCATCTTCTACTGTAGGATGGGTACCTATAGATAACATGTAAAAACATACTTAAACACCCCATGCTATCAACTATACTATCTTCTACTGTAGAATGGGTACCTATAGATAACATGGTAAAACATACTTAAACATCCCATTCTATCAACTATACCATCTTCTACCGTAGGATGGGTACCTATAGATAACATGATAAAACATACTTAAACATCCCATTCTATCAACTATACCATCTTCTACTGTAGGATGGGTACTTATAGATAACATGATAAAACATACTTAAACATCCCATTCTATCAACTATACCATCTTCTACTGTAGGATGGGTACCTATAGATAACATGATAAAACATACTTAAACATCCCATTCTATCAACTATACCATCTTCTACCGTAGGATGGGTACCTATAGATAACATGATAAAACATATTTAAAACATCCCATTCTATCAACTATACCATCTTGTACTGTAGGATGGGTACCTATAGATAACATGATAAAACATACTTAAACATCCCATTTTATCAACTATACCATCTTCTACTGTAGGATGGGTACCTATAGAAAACATGATAAAACATACTTAAACATCCCATTTTATCAACTATACCATCTTCTACTGTAGGATGGGTACCTATAGACAACATGATAAAACATACTTAAACACCCCATTCTATCAACTATACCATCTTCTACTGTAGGATGGGTACCTATAGATAACATGATAAAACATACTTAAACATCCCATTTTATCAACTATACCATCTTCTACTGTAGGATGGGTACCTATAGACAACATGATAAAACATACTTAAACACCCCATTCTATCAACTATACCATCTTCTACTGTAGGATGGGTACCTATAGATAACATGATAAAACATAATTAAACATCCCATTCTATCAACTATACCATCTTCTACTGTAGGATGGGTACCTATAGACAACATGATAAAACATACTTAAACACCCCATTCTATCAACTATACCATCTTCTAATGTAGGATGGGTACCTATAGATAACATGATAAAACATACTTAAACATCCCATTTTATCAACTATACCATCTTCTACTGTAGGATGGGTACCTATAGACAACATGATAAAACATACTTAAACATCCCATTCTATCAACTATACCATCTTCTACTGTAGGATGGGTACCTATAGATAACATGATAAAACATACTTAAACATCCCATTCTATCAACTATACCATCTTCTACTGTAGGATGGGTACCTATAGATAACATGATAAAACATACTTAAACACCCCATTCTATCAACTATACCATCTTCTACTGTAGGATGGGTACCTATAGACAACATGATAAAACATACTTTTTTTTTGTCAAAAATACAATCTTCTATTGTTCACCTACCATTTAACCAAACATTGCCATGAGAGCCACAATATCCACGAGGAACACATTGTGTAGGCATTGTAAGATCTTCTCCAGTTGGTTGCAGCTGGACTCTTCTCCATCCTTCAGCTATAAATCTATCGTGAGACTCAGAATAATACCGGTCACAGTTAATACTCCGTCCACCATCATCATATAATATTCTGTAGTTTTGACACGGATCAGCTTGTGATAGAACTAAAATACAAACATGTACAGTAGAACCTGTATTCAGAGACTACTCAAGGGAATATTTAAAAAAAAAACGAACTCTTAATCAAGGTAGTCTCTTATGAGAGGATTGAGTCAATTGCAAGACCACTGTGTACTTATAGGCAGATAAAAACCATTTAAACTGATAAACTTGATCGACTTGTGTGATAAACCCTTTTGTTTTATGTCCACAGAGACAATATCACTCGCAATAGTTTTGAAATTTCCATAAGTAAAAATCTTAAAAGTATCCATAAAATAACATCATCAATATCATGTAGAATAACAACTTTACAATACAGCCTACCTGTAAACGGTAACAGCATCATAAATAATATTAGTCCAACCATGTTGTTTGATATGAATGATTGGATTTTATAACAAGAAATAAACTTCCTTGATCAAAACGATTAAGGCTTTATTCAACTGTTATAAATAACATAATATGCTAGTCTGGGATTTTGCAAATCGATTGCCAAGGTTTACTTTAATATTTTTTTTTTTTTTTTTTTTTTCTTTTCTTTTTTTTTTTTTTTTTTGATCACAACCTTTGTAAATGGTAATTATGTCTCTTCTCATCAAACATGAAAGTCCCATAAACTGTTTTGGCTAGACTGGTAATATCGTGTCCAAACCACGCCCTTATTTGTTATACGTTCTAGAGGCTCATTACTTTCAATTATGGTAGGGCAAGTTCTGTTCCTAAATCATTTGGGATGAAGGCAAGTTACTGTTGCAGATCTGTTGAGGAAGACAGTACTATGTTTTGCTCTTGTAGCGACATGAAATTCTGTTTTGTTTTGTTTACATAACCTTCACCCCTTCTTCATATCGTTCCATCTAAAACGAATCTGACTGGCTAGATATAAATAGCACCAAACTTATATCCACGCCTACAAATCGAAGTTCTATCGAAGCAATATGGGTATTTCTTTATCGAATGCAATAGACATAATTCTATGTAATCTATCAAACTTTGTTTGGATAACCCCATTTCCGTGCATTTCACAATAATTTCCATAATTTATTCCCCTGTGTTACTTGTTATAGATCCCTCAACATTTGGAAATAGCACCTGCATGGTGTTGCCCGTCTTCATTAGCCAAAAGGTGCAGAAGAGTAGGACGTAAAACTCCATTCATTTCATTTAATTTTATTCGACCTTTTACCTGTTGTTGTGAAATCAGAGAACAAATTAATCTGATTAGGTAATTAAGGGGAAATCTGTCGAAATCCACACTCAGTGCAGTTCACAGCTCCAGTTTTTATTGTTATTGCGTACAATGTTCATGTTTAAGAAAGCCTAATCAATAAAATCAATATATAAATTACTGAACACTATTCACTTAAACTATTGTACAAGTTTTCCTTTGCAGGTTCTTCTAATGCAAAAAAAAAACAAAAAAAACAAACATAATCCCATTTTAATCTTAATTTGACCCAGCTACTGATGTAAATCATGAATTCCGTCAAAAAGTATTTGATTATCTTGTTACATAAATCAAACTGCCCAATACGAACATATCCAAGATGAAGTGATAAGCCTTCATATTAGTGACACATTTCCACCCAATTTTAAAAATTTAGCCATTTTTGTTCCTTATTATGATTTCGAGACCCTTAAAAGTTTTGTTTTTCTAATTGAAAAGTTTTTGAAACCTTTCAAGTATGTATCAAGACCCTGACTCAGCTACATTCAGCTAAGCTGATATTGATAAACAGTAACTTCCGGTTTCATGAATTCCATGAATTGACATCTTGACAACTTTGAACGACTCTACTACAATATCTAATAAACGCTGTGCACATTGTTAATATTATTTTTCTCGCTTCATTGGTAGCCAAAAAAAGTTATGTTCAAAATTCAAACCGTGACAAATATGGGATTGGCAAATGGGCACATGCCTATATGTTAGTGGAGCGTCAGGTTAATCCAGTCTTCTAGTCATACAGAAAACCGATTATATCTTGATATTATTGTTACGGTTGCTAAGCAATATTGAGGATATTTGGGATGAATGTGTAGCGTACACATTTTTACCGTGATTACGTTGGAGCAAAAGAAAATATTGCTTTTTATTTTAAAACATTTGTGAAACGCGAAGTTGAACTAAAACTGCATATTTCTGTGCAAGGTTATGTTCTTAATGTATCATTATACATTTTCCCTTTTGTTTTGGAATCCTTCAAATACCCCCTTGGTCCCAATTTTAAGTTTTATGTTATTGAATGCTTAAAGAAGCAAATATAAAACAATATTTTTAATATAATTCTATTTTACATTTAAATTTTTCCCTTTTTTAAATTTAAAAAACAAAAAAAAAACTTCCCCTTTCCCCCCTAATTGATTTTTTTAGGGTTTGTAAACCAAAAATTTTTTAAAAGTTTTATACGTACAAAAATCAAAACTCCATTCACTTTTCATTTTTAGTAATAATCTAAATTGTAAAACCCTTCCTTTTAAAAAAATTTTGGGTTTTTTTCCTTTTTAATTTTGGCCCTAAAAATTTTCCCCCCAATTAAAATTTAATTTCAATGAAAATTTTGATTAAAAACTTGGGCAAAAACCCAATGTAATTAATTCCGTCAGTTTTTTTTAATACATTTAAAAAAATAACCCTACACATTTCTTTTTAGGTTGGGCCCCCGGAAATATTTCCTAATTGAAAAAACAAGTTATATGTTTCAAATCAAACCGTGCAAAATTTAAAAAAAAACACTTTTCCTTTATTTTAAAAACGTTTTTAAAATAAAAAGTTCATATACAAAAAAGTATTCTAAAATTATGACGGCTAGCATTGAAGGAAATATTTGGGAAAATAAATTTTTTAAAGGATAAGTTCAAAGAAAGGGCTTTTAAATTAAAAACATTGTTTACGGAAGTAAAAAAATTATCCGGGGCCCCCAAAAACCCCCCTAATGTCAAAAACAAAAAAAAATGTGGTCACTCTCAAGTAATTCTGAAATAAGATTTCCCAAAGTTTGATGAACGTTCAAAAGAAAGGTTTCAATTTTTAAAGAAAACAAAAGGGTTAATTTAAATATCTAAATTTAATTTGGGGAAACAAAAGATTTTAACCAAATTAATATTAACCTTTTTTCTGTAAAAAAAAACTCCCTCCAAGAGCAATTAAAAGGGAAGTTTTAGGTCAGTACAAAAGTTAGGGTAAATAAATCAAAAATTTCTTGTAAGAAATCCTTAATTTTGAAAAATTTACCCCCGTTTTGAAAAAATTTTTAATAAACACTTGTAAAAATTTAGGCAATCAAAAATCCTTTCGTAAAAATATTTTTCCCAAATTTGATTCAAGAAAAAACAAACAAAGCTTTTTTATAACTAAAAATTTCTTCCAATTGTTTGTAAAAACTTAACTGCAGTTTTAAATTTTTACCAAAAAAAGTTAATGCCCTAATTAAAATTTACCTATTAGTTATTGATTTTAAACCCCGGCAAAAAGCCCTAACCAAAAAAACTTTATCTTTTTATTTTACCCGGGAATCAAAAATGTCAATTCGAAAACAAAATTAAGTTCCCTTTTGAAGTTTTTGAAAAAAAATTTTTGAACCAAATGGGGGAAAATTAAATAAAGGGATATCTTAAAGAACGTTTTGTTTTTTTCCAAAACCCTAAAAAAAAAAATAATTTTTGACTTAAGAATATGAAGGGGGACCCTTTTCATCAGTACAACGCAAATTTTTTTTTGGGAAAATTTTTCTCAATCAAGCCCCAATTTAAGATGTCTATAATATATTAATTTTAAATTCAAATCCATTAGAATTCTAGGAATAAATTAAAAAAAAATGACAATAGAACATGTGTTATTTGACAACTTTCAGAAATCAGCCTCATTTCGGGAAGGAAAATTATAATGAAGCAATCAAGGGCCTTGTTAGCTTGGAGTGAAAATTATTATTAGTATTATCAAGTATTACCATGAACAGTTCCTCTTGCATCAAAGGAAGTCTTGTAAAACACCTATGTTGAAAAAAACTGGAACAGATACTCCGGGCATGCCTTACACTTGCAACGAGAATTAAAAGGGAAATTGTGGATATTGGTGGATTCAACCCCCAAATGGGCAAGCAACAGTTCATGAGCAATACCCCGGACCAAGTTATTTGACCGCTTTTTATTCACCATTAATAAAATCAAATAAGTCTTTAGGGTTTGGTTTAGTTGGGATGGGCCCCAGGAGCCCTGGAATTTACAAGGGGTTTAAGGTTAATTGAAAATTTGGTTTTAAGAAAAATCCGATCAAATGATAATAATTGAAGAGGAATTTTTAGCCCCCAGAATTTTCTGGAATTTAAAAGATACAATTCGGTTGTCCAATACAGAGGGAAATAAAAAGATTAACTTCCCCCCAATTGATTTCCCAATTAAGAGTTAGAAAACATAGTTTTAAGGTATTTAAGTTAACCATTTTAAGTTGGATCAATTTATTTATTTAAGGACAAGAAAAAAGTTTTAAAGAACCCAAAGCTGGGTTAGTCCAGCCAATCCGATATTTGGTAACAAAAGGGGGTCCGGGGGAAAATTAATTCAAATTTATTGGGCGGGCCCCCAAAGGACAAAGTAATTCCCGGTAAAAAACCTAAGGAATAAAAAAAAGTTAAAAAAACAAATTTTCAAGTAAAAAGTGTTTTTTGATTTTTTTAAAAAAAAGAAGATTGCGGCAAATCGCGGAAAAAAAAATTTCCCAAGAAATAAAATAAGCAAAAAGGAATTTCCCCAACTCAAAAAATTTTACGGGGACCTAAATTAAAAATGGTGAGGGCCCCAAAAAAAAAAAATAAATTCGCCATTTTTTGATAAAGGGCCGGATTTTATTTTTAAAAACCAAGGGATTCTTATCCGGGCAAAAAATCCATTTTAGTTTCAGGGATACATTTTTGGTTTTAATTAAATTTTTTAGGATAATGGCCCGAAATCATTTTTTTTTTTGATTTTTAAAGGTTAAGCGTTTGGAATTTTTAAAGTGTTAAGTGTTTTTTTTGATAAAATTTTACGAAAACCCTTTTTCCCGGTTCGGTGGACATGTTTACCTTTAAAAAAAAAAAATTGTAATCAACTTATTTCCATGGAAATTTCCCTTTTAAAAAAAATTTTAATACATTATTGATTAAGTGAAAGTAAATAAATATACTTTTTAAAGTGAGGATCCCTTTAAACCCTCAAATTTAAGGATTATACCTGAAAATCAATTTTTACAAAAACAAATAGGTAAATAATGGGAAATTTTTTTTAACATGCAAAATCAAATTTTTTTAATTAAAAATGGTTTAAAAGGTGGAAACCAAAATATTAGAGGGGTTTTAGTGGAAAGTGGGACGTACTCTTCATCTTCTCAATTTAAAATATAAAGGGGAATCTTGGTGCGAATTAAAAATTGTCCTTAAAACCCAAAAAAAATTACAAAGGAATTTTTTCGGAAAATTAAAATAAGATTAAAAAATTTATAAAGGGCATTAGCCCCTTAGAATCTTTTTCCAAAAATTAATTTTTTTGTTTTTTAACTGAATAAAAATAACTTTTAACCTTGCTTGTTTTTTTTAAAGGGGAAATATTAATTTTAAATTTTTAAAAATCCCAAATTAAATTAAATTTGTGGGGTTCCCCCCCTAAGGACCTTTTTTTGGGTTCTAAAAAAATTTTTTTAAAATTTTTTACATCAGAAAAAACGAAAAATCCTTCATTTTTTTCTTTTTACAAATCTAAATTTCAGTCCCGTTGGTTGAAATAAAATTTGGTTTTATTTAAACAATTTGTAAACTTTATGCGCCCATGACGAGAAAATAATTACCCGTCCAGTATTAAAATATATAGATTTCAATGAAAATTTTATTGAAAAGACATTAGGCATAAAGCCAATGCTAATTCAATTACCTGAATGCAGTCCCTTTTTCAATACATGTATTATAAAAAATAACCCTACACATGCTCTCGTGATTCGATTGGTTGAGACCCAGGAAGATATTTGACCTAATTAGAAATAGATCTTTAAATATCTGATTATGTTGTATGTATTCATAGATCAAGGGCCAATGCCAAGAACCTTCTACACTAAAAAAACACATTATCCATTATATCTTCTACATCAGAAAACGAACTCGTCCATCCGTCAATGTATCAAAATCTGGAAAATATACACGTTGCAACGTTGATATCGGAATCCACTCATGGTCTGATATAATTCGTTAAAAGGAGTAATTATTGAAACAAAGCTTACACTTCAATAGTTCTTGAAATAATTATTTGTAATTTTATTGGTATAAGTATAGTTAATGACGATCTAGAAATGAACAAGGCCAATGTCAAACCCCAGTCAGTACTATGGCAGATAGCAGGAAAGGAAATATTTTAGGTGTGGTGAGAAATGGAACCAGATTAGGTTTGGTGTGTTGTTAGGAATGGAACCATATTATTGAAACAAAGATTACACTTCACATGAGCCTAGTTCTGCGTTTAATATGACCAACCCGAGAAAGATGACGATGCCCAATAACTCTAAGACTTGAGAGAAATGTTTCATTTCAAAATATTTTCATCTTCAGATATATTCTAATTAATACTGGTGTGAAGTGAGGGTTGGAACTTTCTTGATACAAGGTATAAAAGACAGTTGATAATAAACCGGTAAGATGTACCATGCTGTTGCACTACTCCTTCAAATTTCATTTGTCATTTTATAAAGATGTATATGAACCACTATCTATAATAAAATGCGTGTAACAAAGTGTCTATGTTGATAATCAATTGATAATTTTATTCAGAAGAATATATTGTTTACACTACAAGACAGGTTACACATTGTTATATATCATAAAGCAACTAATTACATGTTTTATAAATTAACTTGTAAATATAATGTAAATAACAAACCAAATAACAATCTTAATAAAAATTACAGAATCAATATGGAGGATTTCTGTGAAAAATTCAAATGCTATGATACAATCGATTTTAAAAAGGTATTCAGAATTTGTTTGATTATAGAATTGAAACACCGTCGTATGAAAATAGGGTAATTTTGTTTTCTATAAATGAGAGGAAACAATAATATCAATTCTAGAATTCCATTTCAAAGAAGTCTTGAACACACAAAACCCTACACAAAAATGGTCAATACACATGTTTATAGTTAATAATTAATGCTAAATATATCAATCTAAAGTAAATGAGTAGATATTACATGTATTGAAATATTCACCAGTTTCGAAATTATAATAATGATTTTTAATTTCAATAAACATTGTAGAATCAGTTCACATTGATGTCAATACAGTGAGGTACCATTGTTAATAAATTTAAAAGAAACCTGATATTAAATATAATATCATTGTATTACATCGTTCTTTTCAATATTTTGCTCCTTGTAAAAATAACTCCAGATAAAAAAAACTATTAGCTGTATGCACTATTGTTTAGATGCTTTGAACAAAAAAGAAAGTGAAAAAATACTCTGCATTACTTAGGTAGTGTGAAATATAAAGTGTAACATAAAGCAGTTTTATAAGTTGCAGAAATATAAAATATTATCTCAGAACTCCAGATGAAATTCAAATCCACTAGGACGACATCTTGAATTATTTACGCCTTGGTCGACTTTGTATCAAGTTCGTATCGGATTCCCGTATTTCTAAAAAGACAAAAGAAACTTTATTTTATTTCATATAATCGACCTGGAGAAATATATATTATTTATTTATTTTTTTCAGAAAAATGTGATCATAAACTACTTTGAGTGTTTCTGACGAATGAATTAAGCCGAAACGTAATTTAACAGGACAATTTTATACAATTTATATTATTCATATTTAATAAACTATAGCTATTGATCTTTTATTGGGAAACAAAATAGACATATTTTGAAATTGAGTTCAAATTATTTCTTTCTGTAGTAGCTCGCCCCGTTAATGGTGGCCTAGGATTCTGTTAACTTGCTAAGAGAAAAAAGGTACTGTTCTGTGAAATTATTTTTTCCCGTGGGTGCTGTAAAACCTATAGACGATATATGACAGTAATTCACAATCACATTTATTTAAAACATTGGTTTTATTTCTCGAATGAAGTTCTTAGTTACTATGCATATATTTCACATCGATATGGATTTCATAATCAAAATATTCCCGATTTTTCCCTAGTCAGCTATATGTGATATGTATGGTTTAATACAAATTGTTAAATTTGGCAAAGTCTGGTAAAATGAGAGATTTATAGCAAATATTTAATTTCAAACAGATGTTAATAATGTGAACGTTGTGATATATTAAACATCAAGCTTCTGATGCCCTTTTGCCAAACACAAAACATGTTTGAGACGTTCCACGATAGCCATATAAGGGCATACAAAATGTATTGAATAATTTGTAATTAATGTGTGAAGGTGTAAAGTCATAATTACTTTAACAACAAAACTATTTATCCCTTGATATAAACAAATTTATCGGGGTTAAACTCATACATCATACTCATAATTGCCTCAAAAGCAAACATATCGTTTTTTATTTACAGTAAATTGCGACGTACCTGCGTCTCAGGTAGAAGAATATACCGACTACGAGAATAAATAGCAAGGCCATTGTAATGGATAAACACACGCCAAGAATCATTACCATTTCACCTATAAAATAAATAAAATCGTAGTTCTAATATATCAAACATATAGTTCTAAAATATAAATGAGTTAATAGTATTTTAAGTTGAGATTGAAATTTTACTGGTTTTTATCTGAGACTCATATCAATTCATCAGTGAAACATATCTTTTTTTGACTTACATGATAAATATCATCTTACTGCGCTTGGTTATACCATCTCATGTAATGCAACAGTATGATAACAACGAGAATCATCCATTTCACTATAATTTCGTAGTTATATATAACATATAGTTCTAAACTCATTGGTATAGATGAAATCTTTACTGTTGGACTGAGTACCTATGATAAGTTGATAGAAACATAGTTGGGCTTCGACTGTCTTGGATGGAATACATTTACTGAGGTGGTACTCATTATAACAGTTGTGAAGATATCTTTTAACTCTCTTGTAGTTGAAGAACATAGTAGTTGGGTGACGTCTTGGTAGTGAGGAAACAGTAGTTGGACGTGGCGTCTTGGTAGTTTGAACAAACAGTATTACCTGTGAGTTCATTGGTAGGTTAGATACATTGTTTAACTCTTAAATCATAGTTGAAATATCTATTTCACTGTAGTACGTCTATGTAATCTGTAAGAATTTACAGTATTCGGTTCATTACTTCATTGTGTAGTGGGTAATACCATACTGTATAAACTCTTTAAATGTTAAGATATTCTCTTTGACTGTGTCTATGGTATTAGAAAAAATAATAATTTGAACACTCCATTTCTAGTCAGGGAATACCATTAAATGCTGACGTGGCAACTGGTAGCTATTTGAAAACAGACAAAGACAATAACTTGAGCATCATTCATAGTTATAGAAATTCTACTGTAGGCATGGTACAATCATATGAAAATTCTTTCACCTATCATAACTTATAATCTTACTGTATTATGGTACTTACGAAGCATTATTTAATTGTGTTATCACATACCAAACTTCTCATTAAATGTATACACCTATAGTCTGTACAGAAAAAATTTTTTATCCATTTCTAGAGATGGGAATACCTTAAAAGCAGGATGAAAACATACATAAACATCCATGTCTATCAATTAAAATACCATCTTCTACTGTAGGATGGGTACCTATAGATAACATGATAAAACAATACTTAAACATCCCATTCAATCAACAATACCATCTTCTACTGTAGGATGGGTACCTATAGACACACATGATAAAACATACTTAAACATCCCAATTCTATCAACAATACCATCTTCTACTGTAGGATGGGTACCTATAGATAACATGATAAAACATACTTAAACATCCCATTCTATCAACTATACCATCTTCTACTGTAGGATGGGTACCTATAGGTAACATGATAAAACATACTTAAACATCCCATTCTATCAACTATACCATCTTCTACTGTAGGATGGGTACCTATAGATAACATGATAAAACATACTTAAACATCCCATTCTATCAACTATACCATCTTCTACTGTAGGATGGGTACCTATAGATAACATGATAAAACAAACTTAAACATCCCATTCTATCAACTATACCATCTTCTACTGTAGGATGGGTACCTATAGATAACATGATAAAACATACTTAAACATCCCATTCTATCAACTATACCATCTTCTACTGTAGGATGGGTACCTATAGATAACATGATAAAACATACTTAAACATCCCATTCTATCAACTATACCATCTTCTACTGTAGGATGGGTACCTATAGAAACATGATAAAACATACTTAAACATCCCATTCTATCAACTATACCATCTTCTACTGTAGGATGGGTACCTATAGATAACATGATAAAACATACTTAAACATCCCATTCTATCAACTATACCATCTTCTACTGTAGGATGGGTACCTATAGAAACATGATAAAACATACTTAAACATCCCATTCTATCAACTATACCATCTTCTACTGTAGGATGGGTACCTATAGATAACATGATAAAACATACTTAAACATCCCATTCTATCAACTATACCATCTTCTACTGTAGGATGGGTACCTATAGATAACATGATAAAACATACTTAAACATCCCATTCTATCAACTATACCATCTTCTACTGTAGGATGGGTACCTATAGACAACATGATAAAACATACTTATACATACCATTCTATCAACTAGACACACTCTTATTACTGTCTTCCGCTTATTTGTGCATAATTGACCCCGATCGAAAAAGCAAAAGACCTACCATCTAACCAGACATTGCTATGAGAGCCACAATATCCATGAGGAACACACTGAGTAGGCATTGTAAGATCTTCTCCAGTTGGCTGTAGCTGGACTCTTTTCCATCCTTCATCTATAAATCTATCATGAGAATCAGAATAATACCGGTCACAGTTAATACTTCGCCCACCATCATCATATAACATTGTGTAGTTGTTACACGGATCATCTTCTGATGAAACTGAAATTCAAACATTTATATCAACATTTGATCCAAAGTTTAGATAACTAACTTCCATTGCTGGGTTGCAACACTCACAAAAGATGAATGTAAGCCTTTATTTATTTATGAATTTATTTAACATTTATGGGCTATGTTGGACAGGGGTTTTTAAACTTTTTCTTTCTATTACTCCTTACATGATCCTTTATCAATTGCATTTCAAAACACCCAAACTATGGACGAAACTATGTAAAATACAATGTGATACAGCTTACCTGTTAACGGTAGCAGCATCACGAGTAATATCAATCCCACCATCTTGCATGTATATTAGAGAATTATAACACGAATCACAAGAGATCAACTTCCTTGATTGACGGCCTAAAACGATATAGGCGATATTCAACATTTATAAATCACATTATACGAGCGTATTGTACTATACACAATTTCCATACAAATGGTAGGTCAACGCGAATCTTTGAACCCGTGTGTCATTAAACATGTACAACCGCTAAACACGAATACAAAGTTATACAATAGGCATACAGATATTCAATATACCTTTAATTTATGTTTATCTAAAAATTATGACTGTTTGAAACAAATAAAATCTAATAGAGTCGCAGATGTTATTGGCAAGGTAGTGTTTGATTCTCTCAATGTTACTGGCTCATGGTGGAACAAATTATCTATTTTATTACAAAATATATTTTGCATATGTTTGATAAGAATGGAGTGCTCCTTCATCCTGGTTATATTTCCTTATTAGTTCTGTCCTTCGCTGCTAATTCTGCCCAAGACGTGAAAATTTTATTAGAGTTGATTTGTGTCTTCATTATACGTAAATATTCCCCAGCAGTACTAGAAATATATGAAGGTCGCATAATTTGTTAACAATAACCTTAAACTAGGCATCCAACTTATTATTTCTATCTTAGACGTTTCTCAATATCACAGACTCTCAAGAAAATAACGTATGGTCGTTTGAACATTTAAATGCGGATGATTCTAAACACACATGTAATCGAAGGTTCATATTCTATTACTGATTAAATTAGCTAAAACATTCCCGTATCTTATAACATTCTATACATTTTACATGGTTCATCCTGTGCAGAAACTAAAATATTAACGTTTATATCAATATTTGATCCAACTCTCCATCTTCATTTTCCTACTTTTGGCCATATCATATATTTGAAGTATGATTGGTTAAACGGATGGCGAGTATATCTAGATTATTCGTTTTTTTCTATGGATTTTAAAACATTGGTATTTTAGAAAATCAATACTCTCGTGACGATGAATGTCGGCGCTTTGATGGTGGTGGGTTTTTCGGTTGAATTTGGAAGACAAAATAATTACGGTAGATTTCCATACAGTAGGAAGATTCCATGATGGCTTGTTTTTGTTGTGTAATATTAGCCGCAGAGGGAAGGTATGGTTAGTATCTGGGTTAATGAAGGGTTGCTTGCTGGTCAATTTATCATTTCGATTTGTGTTGCTTCTAGCCTTTTGCAAGTCGTAACATACGGTTGCTATGTGCAAGGAATTCATTTTTAAACAATTTTATTTTTATTATATGTCAAATTATCTGCGTTGGTTTATTGTTCGTCTTTCTTCAAAGAAAGTTGTTTATCTTTATGAAGCGTTAAAAGATTTCGTGACTATTATCTCTCTCGAGGAGAAAATAATGACCATGAATTGTGTCATGAAGTAATTCATGTATTTTAATGTATGATTATAAGCATTATGCAAATATTCATTCAACCACCTAAATGCAGTTGTTTTCTTTAAAATACATTAGACCGTGTGAGTCACGACTTTGCGATTTGATTGGTAGGGAACCAGGAAGGTATTTGACTTGTTTTGAAATAATTTCTTAGGGTCACGTACTTATTCATTGGAATGGGTCTTGCAAAGTACTTGTACCATTTTATATGAGTTTAAAAATCATTCTATGTATCGAACTAGAGTGCAACAGATATGTTGCTTTACCGTATTTGTACGTGTTTGTTGATTTTGGATTTGGGATACAGTCAGAGTGGTTAGTATGTATTTATTTACTTTATGGTCCGTAGCTTTTTTTTCTCATCCTGCAGTTTCGTTTTGGATATTTCTGACTACACCAGGTTACTCTTGGTGGTTTTCTAGAGTTTTATTCCTTGCAGACCTATCACTTATTTTTGTAAAAAATTGAAGAGGCAATAAATCATTGAATACATGATAAATTTAGCACCTGTACTTATTTATTATCTAATTTTACAATTAAAATCCTTTTTCGACACATCATATAATAATAAATTAAAATTTGTCATAACGACGAGAAAAAAACCCTACTATAACAACAATGAACCCCAATGAATAAACAAACAATTGCCAAAACGGACTAACTCCAGTTCCTATTCAACCCGCAATGTACTTCTCTACGTAAATCCTTGAACAAGAAATTCAAATATGCGTTAACTGTTATGACGTAAAACATTGCACTTATCAGAGCATATTAGAATCCTCTTAGTAACTAAAATAGTGAAATTTAACAAATTCAACATATGGGTAAGTAGAAAAGGAGCAGTTTCAGTATATTAAAGGATAATTTTCGCCATCCGTTTGACCAATCATACGTAAGTCGAAGAAATGGACAGTAGATAATGTGATAATATAAACACATGTATAGGGAATATATGTTAAATTCAAATTTTTCAGGTATTTCAAACGAATTATCCGACTTCCGTTTCTAGTAATTCTAGAGACTATTTACATATACTCAAGACCCAATTTAACATCGAAACCGTGAGCCCTATACCTGTTATAACTGCTTTACAATTTAACTAGTTTCAGAATTGTGCGACAAGAATCAGTATTTACCTTTCACTCACAAAACCAATAGATCGGTTCATTATAATGAAACAACCATTTTGAGTGATAGATTTATGAGAGAAGGATGGTATGGTTTACAGGACTTTATTATTCCGTCGGTAAAACCTGCAAGTAGACACTGTGGTACTAAATATCCCATCTTTTTAGAAAGTAAGTACGATTCGATTCAATTAGATGTCATTCCAAGAACAAATCTCAAATGGTACTGGTAGATGACAAGTTCGTTTCTAACGGATAGTGGTATCGTAAACTATGCAGTTGTTGAAAGTAGTTGATAGATGGATTAGTTAAAATTAAATGATTCTGTATTGATTGTTCGGTATTCGTTAGATCTGATCAGGTCAAGTGACCTTGATGAAGTGCGGCTAGTAACCCGATCGTCCCCATTCTTTCAAAATCGTCGTGATCGTGGTAGTTCTTGTTACTATATTACTGAATAAAAGCTTATATGATTTTCAGACACAAATAATTTTTACCTATGATTATTGTTATAATCAATGTAAACTGCCTTTTGCGTATTTCAGGTGCACCAACTGTCGAAGGGGTTATAGTTGATGTTTCAGCTTGTATTCGCGATTGTAGCACTGGACCAAAACTAACTATCAAGGCGTTAACATGTTCAAAGGGCCCACTAACTGTGTACAGATTGGTAAGGCCTTTTAGTAGTGATTCTGCATATTGTCTAGGTAATTATGACTTATGTGTTTTTGTCCTTGTCTTATCCTTGAAAGTCTTTTTTTTAAAATTAATTTCTGATGCTTTGTGTTTTGATTATGATTAATATTTCACAAATTTATTGAAAGCGGGGGAATTTTTATAGCTAGAAGAAAGATTTTGTTAAAAAAAAAGCTGCTACCAAGCACAATGCAATATAATATCAAATCAAATGTTGCCATACTTCTGTTTATGTGATATGATCTTCTGTGATATGAGACAAATGAACCATTTTCAGAGCCCTTTTGAACTAAAAATAAGGTTGTCAAAATTATGAATCAATGTATCACTTGAAATAGTTTCCAAACATTATTGTGTAAAAGGATGAAGACTGCAGAAGGTCAAATCAACTGAAAATTATTTGACGAAAAGTTTTTCAAAACAAGTTTGAAATTCTAAAAAAATGGACTCTTAGAGGACAGAGATAATTTTCCGACAAAATTTGAAAATCCGATAAGAATGGCGGACGAGTAGCATTTTTGCGATATTTATCTTTTTTCAAGATTGCTGCATAACGGTTAAGAATTTGCAAACGTGTATTTCAAAGGAATTACGCAAGGATATCTTGTATATAAATCTATAAACAATATTCAAATCCTCTTTCAACAAGCATATCAGCCGACCATATTTCATCTTTATCTAATCCTTAAATTTTAAATACTGTTTTTTTTTATAAATTCTTAATGATTTTCAGCTGTTAATCCCGTTCCAAAACTTTTATAATTAATGCTCTTTGCAATTTTCCTTTGGATGTTGGAATTTGGAATATTTTCAATTCGATTATCATTTATTTGCCTCCTTCATGTCGAAACTTTATATCTTTATTTCTGTAAAATAGTTGAGCAGATAAGTGAAACAATCGTTCATTTTATGAAAAAAGCATGAAATTTGGCAGACATGCTGATTATAATATTAAATTTTGAGAAAAAGTGCTAGCCACCTGAAATTCAAATATTCCAAGATGACAAAATATAACAGTGTCTACTCAGATGCAGGCTCAGTTCATCAACTTGAGTTTGATGAAGGAACACAACTTGCCACTCTGAGAATCATATATGGCAGCCATTTTACAAGATGGCCGAAACTTCATTCACTGTTCATCTGATGATTATGGTGAAGTTTGGCAATGGTAACTACAGAGAAGGGTACAACATAGTCCATTCTTTATAAACTTGCACCTACCATCACAATCCGTCTTGCATCCACACTTTGTTAGTTCGCAGAAGCTATTAGAAATGGTTCAAGCATTGTCCAAACAACTTCCCAATCCCAATTTTTGGACCATCCCCACTCTGAAGGACATTGAAGATCTGGTTGACGGATAACACACTGACTCCAAATATGACCTGCTTGGTAAGCTGTCCGTTTGGCATGTTTCTTCAGTAAGCTTGGGCGGTTGAATCATGCCGTATGACATCTGCTTTCGTTCAAAGCGATCAAGCCTTGTTTGGTCTACAGAAGAAGTTGCACTCGACCTGTCTTACATAAAACCACATACTTCTCCAGATTTGTAGATCAGAATGCTCAATCTCAGATGGGCGCCGGCTAAGTTTCGCAAAGGTGGCGGTGGCATCATTGAAGACATTCCACGTCTGCTATGCTGTCTTTTTCCCTTTGCCATTGAAACCTTATACAACACCACATCCAGTAAATGCATCCCATTGGCTTTCTCTGGTCCTAAGGAAGATGGGAATCCATCTAGTGTTCTCGCCTTTTCCAAATTGTTTTGAGAGAAGGCATGTCGGTGCCATTTGCGTCGATCATCAGAGACTTGTAGCCTTCCCTAGCTGCATAAAGAATATCCGCGTTTCGGCCTCCTCAGTGTACAGGGAGCCAATTCCACTAGGCTCATTTGGTGTAATTTGCACTTGTAAGAGCGTCCTTTTCCTTTATTACTAGTATTAAATTGTCTGTAGTCATTTTAGCCATTTTATCAGCCAGAAAATGGAACAGCTTCGTCTTGTTTGCACTGTCTCCAAGAAAACTCTTCCAGTTCGTAGGCGTGTTACTCTTTTCAGTAACTCTCCTCCTGATAGCTTTTCCTCGTTTTGATCCTGCTTCAGACTACAGGTTTGTCTTATGATATACGACAAAGATGTCATTTCTCTTGTGTTTCTTCTGTACCGTTCTATGGAAAACATCAACCAAATCAGCATTGGTACTTGTGCGTAGATTACCTTTTTGCTGAGTGAAGGAGGGCATGTCTGGTACGCATGTCTGAAAAATTCTAAAGTACTTTAGTCTCAGTAATTTAGGATGACTCTGGCCCAGTTCTGAAGCATCCAGTATTGGTCTTTTTCATTGGCTTGTAGAAAAAGTTTCTATCAGACTTCTCCATGAATATATTGAACTGAATATTGAACGAGTTGAATCTTCTATATCACTGGTATCATGCTTGAAAAGATAATCTGTCTCTCCTGCAAAAGGATTGCCCATTTCTCCTATTACTCTGAAGAGCAGATGTACCTTTACCAGAAACGTCTTCTGACTACTTAGGGACTGAATTATCCCAAATTATTATCTCATTTATTCACCAAATTATTATCTCAATTATTCACCAAATTATTATCTCAATTATTCACCAAATTATTATCCCAATTATTCACCAAATTATTATCTCAATTATTCACCAAATCATTATCTCAATTATTCACCAAATTATTATCTCAATTATTCACCAAATTATTATCTCAATTATTCACCAAATTATTATCTCAATTATTCACCAAATTATTATCTCAATTATTTACCAAATTATTATCTCAATTATTCACCACATTATTATTTCAGTTATTCCCCAAAAAATGATCTCAATTATTCAAAAAAAATTATTATCTCAGTTATTCACCAAATTATTATCTCAATTATTCACCAAATTATTATCTCAATTATTCACACCACATTATTATTTCAGTAATTCCCCAAAAAATTATCTGAATTATTGACCAAATTATTATCTCAGTTATTCACCAAATTATTATCTCAATTATTCATCCGAATTATTATCTCAATTATTCACCAAATTATTATCTCAATTATTCAAAAAATTATTATCTCGAATATTCACCAAATTATTATCTCGATTATTCACCGAATTATTATCTCAATTATTCACCAAATAATTATTTCAATTATTCACCGAATTATTATCTCAATTATTCACCGAATTATTATCTCAATTATTCGCCAAATCATTATCTCAATTATTCACCGAATTATTATTCAAATTATTCACCAAATTATTATCTCAATTATTCACCAAATTATTATCTCATTTGATTACCGAATTATTATCTCAATTATTCACCAAATTATTATCTCAATTATTTACCGAATTATAATCTCATTTGATTACCGAATTATTATCACAGTTATTCACCAAATTATTACCTCAATTATTCACCAAATTATTATCTCAATTATTCACCAAATTTAGTATCTCAGTTATTCACCGAATTATTATCTCAATTATTCACCAAATTATTATCTCTATTATTCACCAAATTATTATCTCAAATATTCACCAAATTATTATCTCGATTATTCACCAAATTATTATCTCAATTAATTTTTCACCGAATTATTATCTCAAATATTCACCGAATTATTATTTATATATTATCTTTTATATCACCAAATTTTAAAAAAAATGTTTTACAATTTCAGATGGAATCGAAACAGGTAAGAAGGAATTAATTCGTTTTAAACTATTTCAAAATATAACGAGGAATTATTTAACCTTTTTAATAAAAAATTAATATGCTTTCAGATTTACTGTATCTATTGTATTCAGTTTATTGTTTCGTAAATTTATTTTCATTCACTTCTCTGATTTCAGTTTTAGCCGATTTTTACACAGATGTGACTATAGATGTAAATTTAAGATCGGTTCCTAATTCCGATCCTCAAAAACAAGAATTTGTATTCGACTGTTCTTTCCTAAATCCCAATCGGTCTTCACTAGTGTACGCGGCGACCTGGTAAGTCCTTTTCCTTAACAAACTTAATCAAACAAATTTTAATTACTTTGTTATTTTTGCTGATTATTTGTTTTTCATGTTTTGTGTTATTTCAACTTAAACAAATTTATTTTAATCAATCAGACAACGGAAAAAATATTTTCACTGTAAAAAAAAAATCTTCAAAAAGTCCACATTATGTTGTAATTAACCCCACAAAAAATAAATCTGGCCCTAAAGTGACGAATATCACATCTCATTGCAATGATCAACTCTTGTAAAAGCTTTTGACATCAATGGCGTTTCTTCTTTAGGTGGATGACTATACATCCAGTAGTAGTAAGACTAAAGGTCAGAGTTTCTGATCTAACTATTGTTAGCGTAGGCCTACCAATTATAAAATAAACTATTTCTTATGCATTACAATCACTAACTTTATTTGAGCTACGTTTCAACCAGCGTCCTCTGGTCTTTCTTAATGAATGATATTATAGGTGGTGGTAAATGACTAGTTAACGTGTTTGTGTGGCGTGATTGACTCATTCTTATACATTCTTCCAAAAAGAAACAACTATGTTTTACTAGGAAGAACTTAGGTTCACAAGTGCTCCTTTCTTGAATCATATTCACGTTTATACATACTGAGTTATTATCAATCTTTGAATGGCATATAGTTACCGGATTTTCAATATTTATAACACAATTACATGTATATGGATAAAACGATTACTTTAATAACAAATAGGGCTTTGTTTTATAAGCCCACGTTTCGATAAGTGTTCTCTTGTCTTCTCCAGGCTAAATGATGCATATAAACAAAATTACAGGTTTATATACAAGTTCAATCAGAATAAATATGAGTAACAAAGGCATTCATACCGTATGAATCATAATAACAATGATTAACAAATATTTCAATGAGATCATATGATTAAAACATGAATACTAATCATCCATAGCCCTTCTTACAAGAGTTTGCACTAATGCTTTTAATAATCTCAGACTATGGTTTGACTTAAAGTGTATATACTGATTAGTAGGAGTTGGTTTTCGGTATACTTTAGTTTCTATTTGGTTATTTGCTCTGCTTAACTGTACATCTAGAAAGGAGAGGCCAATTTCAGTTTTGGTTTCCATAGTAAATTTAATCCTAGTTTAAAATGAATTTAAGTGGTTTAGAAATGATTTGGTATCATCATTTCTGTCTAATAATATTAAAATATCGTCAACTTCCTTATCAATTTTAGTGGTAGAATATAGCAATCTAAGAACAAAAACTCTCCTTCATGAGTTGCCACGGCTATTTTTAATGCCATTAAAACCCTTCCAAACATCCCATGACAGGATCCTTAGTTTTCTCATAACACCCTCTACGTTTTCCTATTGTGGATTTACGAGAACCATCAAAAGACCAACTGGGTGGTTTGGTCTTTTCGAAGGTAGCTGGCTTGTGCTGGTTTGTTTCCATGGTCTTGGATATTTCCGATTCTTCTGCCAGCAGCTGGGAGGTAATCATTCAGTCATGGACTTGGGTTCTGGTCTGAACAGGCCTTGGAGTTTGTTCACAAAGATGTCAGTAATTTGTGGGAAAATATAGGCTATAAAAGAGATATGAGTCATCCTAAATATGCCAAAAACTGCTGAAACCTGTCACTGAAGTTTAACTGATTGTATATTTGATTGCCATTTTGAGTCGGTTGAAAAATGAATATATATTTTTTTTTTTTTTTTTTTGTAAGGAGCTCGTAAAAATTTTTTTTTTTAGATTCTAGTGTTTGTCGGACTGTGAAGTCATTGGTGGTACGGATGTCGAATTGGGTACTTTTTTTAACCCTAGCGGAGCTTCAAGCTTCATGTGAGGCCTATCCGTCAGTATCCGAGCAAAGTATCTAATTTTGTACGTTTTAGCATGTAAATTTATTTGCATTGATAAACAATATAAACGTTCTTCAGTAATACGCTAAATATTTTCTCTTTTGTAAGAATTTTTCTTCTTTCGGTATTTGCATCTATTTCTTTACGAACACGCCTTCACATCTTTCATAACAAGTTAAATATGTTTTAATAAAGACTACTGTAAAGGACTAGTATATGACTTTGAAGTCAGTCCGCTGAAACTTTTTTACTCCCAAATTTCCGAGGCAGAACGTTAACCAAGTTCTAAACAACAAGAAAAAAACATAACATTTCGACAAATTCGAGCAGACCATTGATCTGTTTATCATTTTCTTACCATGGAAAACACATTTAAATTTTGTTCTATCAATTCTGCCCCTCCTCCATTTCAATTCATCCACTTCTGTGTACATTTTACACACTTTTGTAGTTACGGTCCAAGTGTTGGTTTGTTCATGTTGTTTTCCTTCAGTTGATCAGTTCACCTGAATGTTCCTTTTTAATTAATATTTTTGGTTATTCCACTTAGATTATACTTATATTTTGAAGTTGAACTCAGTCACGAATCAATGGTTGCTGGACAGATCACAAAACACGACTTGTCTTTCAAGATCTCAATCACTTGTTGGTGTTCGTATTAGTTGCTAGTTGGATTAGTTCAAATCGGATGACTTTCTGCTGTTCGTTTGGTTGTGGATAAATCTTGGGATCTGATCGGGTCGAATGACATGGCGGTGAAACTCGGACCTGAATGGTGTAGTTATTCAATCTTCCTCATTCTTCCAATCTTGTTCTGATCGTGGTTTTTATTAGTGATTGGTATTTGAATGGTAGTTGTTGGTTTGATTAGATTATCTGATTACTTTTGGAAAAACTGGAAAATCTGGTACAGATTTGGTATATAGTTGGTAGACGAGTTGCCTTATCGTGATCCATCCGGAGGATGGAGTAAACATCCTCAAAGCTGGTGTTGATCATGGAAACCCTACCTCCCCTTCCATAGAAAAATAAAGTGGAGAAGGGTTTGGTAGCCCGCTAGCAGCACATGCATTGAAACATTGAAGCCATCCAAATCAGAAGACAATAATCAATAAAGATCCTGGAGTTTTTATTCCCAGAGCCTATGATCAACTACTCCGTTAATTAGCTGTTATAACTCATAATCTTAATCTTAATCCTTTTGTCTTGTTTAGACGTTACCAATATATACATGCTAACTGAAACCTCGCTCAAATAAAGTTACTAATTGTAATCCAAAAGAATTATTTTATTCTATTCGACACCTTAAGTAAAAGTTAATTTAAGAATTTAATTACCATCATATGTATCACAATCTTTATTTATCGGTTTTACATCAATGTTATTTATAAAAGGTTTGTTAATGACACGATGGTGTACGAGTCTAACTACACAGATTATAATGATGTCAATAAAATCAGAAGTTTAACTGATACCAGGTTAAATGAGAGTAACATCACTACAGTCGGTTTTCAGGTAAACAAATTAACTTCAATAAATCCAACTAGGCCATTGCATAAATCACAGAGTTTGCAAGTATATTTATGAACTAGAGTTTCTATTTGGTTATGAACTTTTCAATATACGTTACTTGTTGTAACATATTTGACATTGTCACAGACTCCACTCTGTGATTTATTAACAATTGTGTTTGATAAATCAGGGTTCCTCGAGTTGAACATGGAAACAAAAACTAAAAAATTGTCATCCTTGAATTCCTTTAGTTTATCAGAGTTTTGAGATATTTTCTGTCCAGAAGAAACGGGTAACTAATTTCATACAAGTAGACCATAATGAATACCTATTTTCTGTCAACACATCATTTTTCCTTTGATTTATCAATTCCACTGCTCACACCAAGTTTCATCAATATCCATTGAATGGTATAAGGTTCTTCTTTAACAAGATAGTTCAAAACGTTTCAACACAATTTACACGTGTCGTCATCAAAAGAGAACATCTAGCAAAAATGGAGCATGCCATACGATAAAGATACTTGTCAACATAGGAGATAATTGGAAAATAACGAACGAAACAATAAATAATACAAAGAATAAAACATGGAGACCAGGGCCTAGAGTAAAAAAAGATAATTCACATAACCTAGCAAATAACAACTACACGGCTGATCTCAAAGTCAAATACAAATCTTTAAGATTAGGAAAGAGGTGACATACTAAAAAAAAACACTTTCAAGTCAATTGCGAAGACGAATTGAAAATGCGGAGGCACTTCGGGTAAAATGAAAGCGTTTCCGGTCAGTTGCAGAAGCAAACTGTCAATGTGTAAACAAAATTAGCCTGGTCTGGAGGCAGTTCCGGATTAGTGGCGAAGGTGGATTGACGCATTCGTTCTAATGTGAAGGCGGATTGAAACAGATGGGTTTGTGATTGCTACACCCACAATATAGTCAAGCTGGTCAAATTTTCTACTGGAATTTTTAATTTTACAATCTTGATTCTGGATGTATGTTGTATTTTAACTTTAGGTTCACTGTGACATAAGAGCAGCTATAGATATTAATGGTCAGCTGAACTTGAGTTTGCCGTCGACTAGTAAAAAGAAGTTTATAGGAATAGAAGTGAGTCACCAAATTCTTTGTTGAAATTATCTTCAACGTAATACTTATATCTCAAATTCACTTTTCTCTATAATGCTTTCCATTGATATCAAATATAGTAATCTTATTTTTTACCAAATAGTACAACAAAGTTTAAGATTAACTGTGTTTAAGTTGAAAACAATTTGTACATTATAAAATAATTATTGGTCATATCAAACTGGAGCCGAGGGCGTTATTTCCGGATCAATTCTGTTAATCGAAGATCTTTATGGGGAAATCCGGAAGTTTCGGATTCGAAGTTAGAGGCCAAACACTTGAAAACCAAATGTGATATCGAAATTTTTCTCAGTACTGTCTACATACGTGCAAATTTTCAGATAGATCAAAATACAACTACAAAAATTTTAAAAATAGAAAGAAGGTCAATGACAAAAGTAAACGTTTGCAAAAACCCTAAATAGAGTACTTTTATGTACGTCATTTCCGGTTTAACAAAAATGCGTCATTTGCAATTCATACACATATTAAACGCCAAGGTTATTCCAGTATACGATGAATATATAGTCTTTTATTACATCTTTCGAGTTGCGCTATTGTTTTCGTTATTTTTATATTTCCTTTATTAGAGTTCTGCTCGAAACAGTATACTTTTTCTATAAGACCGTTTATTTATTTTATTTATTTTTTTGTTTTTTGTAAATGTGATCAGAGTTCCTAGCAAAAACTGCTCTATTTAGAAGATTTTTGGTATTTCGTCAGATATTCCAGACCTACTGATTAGACTTAATATTCATTTCAAGACATCAGACAACTTTTTAAGATAACCTTTTGTACTGAAATTTGGTTAAAATCCACTTTTTATTCTGTTTGTACGATAATTTGTAGGTAGGTAGAAGAATCAAGATTCCAGAAAAAACATTTTCCGAAAAGTGCCGAAACGTCCAAAGATGAACGTAAATCACAAAATCAGATTTCTTGGATCTTGGTTTTGCAAAAAAATGCAAATATGTTATTCCACAGAATTTGTCTCATCAATATCGCCATTTTTAATCAGATTTTTTAAAAACTTGTTTAAATATTGACTACTTAAATTGTCCAGGTCTTCTAAGGGCCCTTTTTCGAATTTTGAATCTGTTTGAAAGGTCATAACAATTGAATACGGAAACATCCGTCACTGACATTGACAGCGGCTCCGTCAAGTAAGAAATCATCCACAGAACTTGCAGAAGCTTGGTGCCATATTAGTATAAATATGACGGCGCATTCCCCAAGCTGTGTTCTGACTCATTATCCAATACATGAGGAGACAGTGGATCATGGATATTGTCGTAATATTTCCGATGAAACTGATTTCCATGACTAACATGATCTGTAATATATAGCATCTTTAATCACAATACCATAGTTATTCCAAACCTATTCTGCAAAATGTTTAAATTATTAACTTTGAAACAAGTGTAGAGATTTTATTTTTGTTGAGTTTATGTTTTAATAATGTTAACCTTTATCATTTTTGACTGTTTAAACGTATTGATCATTTATTATTCAGGTTGAGAATCTTGTTATAGATATACAAGAAGGTGAAAAAGCAACCCTTAAGATAAAACCTACAGTTCCTATTGGTTGTGGTGAACCTGACGGGTGTACATTAACAGTAACTGCTGATATACCCCAGGACGATGAAGAGAAATGTGAACCTACTGCCACTGCTAATGGTGTGTGTGGTATTTCTATCAAAACTTTAGAATGGAACCAATACTGGACTCCCTCAGTGATGTATTGGAATTGGTATTATTTCTTCTATGAGTTACAGATCACCACGACTATAACTGAAGATTATGGACAAGACGTTATCCAAAAGAAAGTATTTCTACGTACAGACGATTCGTATTTTAGTCAACCTATCTGGGGGAATTATTTACTTGACCCCATTACGGTAAGATTTCTTTTTAGAAGAAAACAGTGCATTATTTTTCAATTTTCTCCCGCTTTAGTTACGCTACCTAACACACGTCACACCTAACGTGCACGTCACATGTAATCCGACCCTGTAATCTGTACAATCGCGTCGTTGGTGTTTGTGCATGATTGAAAAAAGTCGACTTTTTCTCTAACCGTCAATAGTGACAAGTAGTAGCAGTACAGTAAAAGAAATCTTGCTATCTAACCTTTAACTGTGGCTTCAAAGTTCGATGTAATAGTCGGGAAAGAGTGTAGTTTTTGTCATTTCAAAAATATATTTATGTGACTACCCAATTTGTATTTTCTTCAAAATATATAAATAAAGTCAAGTTCAAAACCCACAGGTTTAACAATGCGGATTCTCTTCTCTAATAGTAGTATTCTTTACTCTAACAGTTGGATTCTCTACTCTAACAGTTGGATTCTCTACTCTAACAGTAGGATTCTCTACTCTAACAGTTGGATTCTCTACTCTAACAGTAGGATTCTCTACTCTAACAGTTGGATTCTCTACTCTAACAGTAGGATTCTCTACTCTAACAGTAGTATTCTCTACTCTAACAGTTGGATTCTCTACTCTAACAGTAGGATTCTCTACTCTAACAGTAGTATTCTCTACTCTAACAGTAGTATTCTCTACTCTAACAGTTGGATTCTCTACTCTAACAGTTGGATTCTCTACTCTAACAGTAGCATTCTCTACTCTAACAGTTGGATTCTCTACTCTAACAGTAGGATTCTCTACTCTAACAGTTGGATTCTCTACTCTAACAGTAGGATTCTCTACTCTAACAGTAAGATTCTCTACTATAACAGTAGTATTCTCTACTCTAACAGTAGGATTCTCTACTCTAACAGTAGGATTCTCTACTCTAACAGTATGATTCCGGTTCTCTACTCTAACAGTTGGATTCTCTACTCTAACAGTAGGATTCTCTACTCTAACAGTTGGATTCTATAGTACTCTAACAGTTGGATTCTCTACTCTAACAGTTAAATTCTCTACTCTAATAGTTGGATTCTCTAGTCTTTAGCAGTTGGATTCTCTACTCTAACAGTTGGATTCTCTACTCTAACAGTTAGATTCTCTACTCTAACAGTAGGATTCTCTACTCTAACAGTAGGATTCTCTACTCTAACAGTAGAATTCTCTACTCTAACAGTTGGATTCTCTACACTAACAGTAGGATTCTCTACTCTAACAGTAAGATTCTCTACTCTAACAGTAGGATTCTCTACTTTAACAGTAGGATTCTCTCATCTTATATTTGCTTTCCATGTAATAGTTGGCTGTTTATTCAATTAAATTTCAACCTTACTTTTAGATCAATATTGCAAAGAATACATCACTCATTGAAGGCAGACATTGTTATTTTTACAACGATCCTTATCTCAGGGATTTCTATAGGACTAAGAGGTAATAAAGTATTTTTAGACTCTCTCAATAACAAATCTTCCATTGCGTCAAGTATATCTGTTCTGAAAATTAAAACAAAATTTTAACAATCTAGTGGCCTCTTCTATGGTCTGTTAAATTGCTCTCTGCTGTCACAAGCTAGTTGGACAATATAGTTCAGAGTAATAATGGCTGACTAATATCGTATCTCAAACTACTAGCTAGTTGGACAATATAGTTCAGATCAATGATGGATCATTATTACCGTGTTATAATCTGATAGCTAGTTGGACAATATAGTTCAGATCAATGATGGATCATTATTATCGTGTTATAATCTGATAGCTAGTTGGATAATATTGTTCAGATCAATGATGGATCATTATTACCGTGTTTTAATCTGATAGCTAGTTGGACAATATAGTTCAGATCAATGATGGATCATTATTATCGTGTTATAATCTGATAGCTAGTTGGACAATATAGTTCAGATCAATGATGGATCATTATTACCGTGTTATAATCTGCTAGCTAGTTGGATAATATAGTTCAGATCAATGATGGATCATTATTACCGTGTTATAATCTGATAGCTAGTTGGACAATATAGTTCAGACCAATGATGGATCATTATTATCGTGTTATAATCTGCTAGCTAGTTGGACAATATAGTTCAGACCAATGATGGATCATTATTATCGTGTTAAAATCTGATAGCTAGTTGGATAATATAGTTCAGATTATTGATGGATCATTACTATCGTGTTATAATCTACTAGCTTGTAAGACAATATAGTTCAGGTTATTGATGGATCATTATTATCGTGTTATAATCTGATAGCTAGTTGGATAATATAGTTCAGATTATTGATGGGTCATTATTATCCTGTTATAATCTGCTAGCTAGTTGGACAATATAGTTCAGATTATTGATGGATCATTATTACCGTGTTATAATCTGCTAGCTTGTAAGACAATCTAGTTCAGGTTATTGATGGATCATTATTATCGTGTTATAATCTGCTAGCTTGTAAGACAATCTAGTTCAGGTTATTGATGGATCATTATTTTCGTGTTATAATCTGCTAGCTTGTAAGACAATCTAGTTCAGGTTATTGATGGATCATTATTATCGTGTTATAATCTGCTAGCTTGATCATTATTTATTTCTATTTTTCTTCTTCTTCTTCTTCAGCTCATTTCAAATGGAAGGTATATTCTACTTATTACAAATGGAGAACGTGGAGGTTAGTTAACAGTTTATTTAACATTTTATCAATTGTGTTGGGAATGTTCAAAAGTAGCTTTTAACAAATTAAACTGCCAAATTCAAAACAAATGAAATGGAAATCTGCAAGGGTATTGAACACGACCCAAATAATAAACAATGCAAGTACCGTATAAAGACGTTTCTGTAACCTTGGTTACAGGTTTAAAGTTTTAACTCCAATAATACCACGTTTTAATTACTAGAAAGTGAACCTGACATCTGAAATTGTAAATGAAATGGTATTAAATTGGGTTTATTAAGTACAAAAAAAAAACATCGTGAAATTTTCTTTAAATCTACTAAATATGAAAATGCCTCATTTAATGAGGCCTACACGTTATTCTTTTGAATAGCTTTCTCTTATTTAATAGGTCCAGGTACAGAATACTGACTGTACTAAAGGGGAAAGCATTATAGATAGTTTACGATCAGGATTTTTTGGTCTTATTTTAAGAGTTTGGTTTTACAACCATAGCTATTTTATAGGTCCAGGTACAAGTAACGGAATGTACTGGATTGCGAACAGGATATTGTGTGTGTGGTGTTGTAGTAAGAGTAGGAAGAACTGCCTTTATGATCAACCACTGTAACCTAGGATACTGGTATATTAACTATATATTATGTGATGATGGTGCTGATATTCTTGATGTAAGAAAGATATATGAAACGTTGTTTGAGGTAAGTAAACCGAATCGAGGACAAAAGGTCAAATCTCAAAGTGTATGCAATAAAGAGGTAAACATAAAATTGATATGAAACAAGCAATATGACAAATTTATTATGTCAGTGACATGTTGTTTATAGATGAAGAGGGCTATGTCGATACTATATTTTTCTTTTAGATATATCTACCGAGTGATACAAAAATACAAATCAGTCAGAATGAAAGATCTAATTTCAACTGGTTAAATATATATATATACCCGTCAGTGAGAGATATTGGTAAAACATCTGGTTTATGTGGTGAATTAACAGCTGATCCACCAACTGTAGAATATAATGACGTATATTTCAACTCTTTCAGGTAGAATGAAACAAAACTTAAGAAATTCTTGAGAACTGAGTTCATTCATGACGAAGTATCCCTTACTGAAATTTATTGTTCATCTTCAATCTCTAAATAATTGTCTGCAATGCAGCTGTTAGTAAAAGACATTACACTGCAGACAGAATTTGTTTGGTGACTAAATAAAATTAGATTTCGGGGAAGGCAGGGGATTGAATCTCTCAAGATGTACAGGCCTAAGGTGGAACAAATATTATTTTGAGAAATGGAGATCTGGATCTGTTGGATGGTTTTCTTCTGTTCTGATATGAAATTAGAAAAAATAATAACTCGGCCAATGGGCGAGAAATATAGTACCTGTTAAGTACAGATTGTTTTTAGTTTGCTATGAACAAGGTTGTCATTTAAGTTCTGATTTTTGGAATATGCCACTATTATTTTCTGCTTATAGATTAATAAAATAAAAAGTTTCGTTATTGGGATAACACTTTGTTGGTATAGCACGGATTCTCGTGATAAAATTGGCTGAGACCCGAACGGGTTTCGAATCAGCGATCCCAGAGATAACGAAAATATTGTTGCACCACTTTCTAAATGAAATTAAATCATCTCATGTAATCCGCCTTGGGAGCTGTGTCGTTATTGATTATCATAGGGGTAATACATGTTCGCAGTAAAGTCTACAGGTCTGCTGCCTTCTTTTTTGTAGAGGGTCCGTTGGCCGAGTGGTCTAGACAGTTGACATGTATTGCTGGCGATTAGGTGCCAGACTCAGAGATAGCTGGTTCGAAACCCGTTCAGGTCTCAGCCAATTTTATCACGAGAATCCGTGCTATACCAACAAAGTGTTATCCCAATAAAGAGAATATTGTTGCAACACCAATTTCTAAATGACATTAAATCATCTAGAATTAGAAAAAGTTTCAATAAATTTAGTACTTTTGGTTTTTATTTTGAAAGGCCTAGGGATACTCTCTGAATATATTTATTCAATATTTAAGTCGACATTTTACAGACTCAATACAAACGTAAGCTTGTTTGATCCGGACAAATGCCATACCATACCTTTCGTTTCGCGTTTCGGATAGTACAAAAGTATTTTTGTGTTTTTGAAAACCTCAAATATAAAGGAGCAACATTTGATTCGTCATTTTACAGAGTCAATACAGACGCAAGGTTGTTTGATCCGAGTAACTGGAAATCTCTACCGGAGTGGACAACTAATGATACTGTAAGGTTTCAACATTGTCGTTGTGATGAGATAGTAACTAATGAACTAGACACATCTCTAAACTGTAGTCCAGTACCAGGGGCGACAAACTGTTCTTCAGACACAGATTATACCTTGTTCCATAAAAAACGATGTATTAATCCTGCACGAAAGAAAAGATCCCTCTCACGTGGTTTAAAACCTCAAATATTACATCACCGACGACTCAGACGGGTATGTATAGATATTTTGTGTTTAGGCTATGTGAACAATAATTGCAACTGGTCACGATTTCTCGTTTAGTCTAGAACCCAGGCCATAGAAATAACTAGAGAAATATCTTACAATGGGACATATACTTAAGCTTTTTATTACATCTAGGATGTAAGCTGGAAGAATGGATGGACTATAAACAGTGCTAGTGAATATTGCTCTGGTCTGTTTAATAATTCTATGGTTATTAAGAGATGTGAGGGTATTAGAGGTATTAATATACAAGAGGCTATAGGAACATGTGTCAGTGATATACAGGTATGTTTAAGTATTATTTAGGTATACAGAGAGGTCGTCGCTAGGTCAAACTGTAGTTATTTGAACCGCAAAATTCTCACACTCCTTCAGGCCTTCAAAATATATTCCGACACCGAAATTAACTAACCTTAATTATCTTCGACCATCTCATCGTAATCTCAGCTACACCTACCTTTTTCGAAACCACCCTCCACCTGGTTCAGGAACAATGTTTATTCCTAAATCAGCATGAAAACCACCTGAGGCCGCCATCCATCCTGAAATATTGAACATATTTGCAAGTATGAATCAAAATAAATCTTTCCATAACACACGGGAAGGCTAACTTAAAGCGTGTAGAAGGTGGATCGCTAAATTTTCCTAAGGACGATAGCATTGTTACTAAAAAAGGGTACAACGGTTAGTGATGTGTCATTCTGAATATGGAAGATCACATCCCTGAAGCAGAGAATCAACTGGCAAACCAGCATTTTACAGGAACCAGTTTCTAAAGAAACTAATAATATGATTTACTATATTCTTGCCAATTTAGTCAAACCAAGACACTTATGCACTTTGCCACAGATCCATAAAATGCTACCAAGGAGTGGTTTATGCCTAATAGAAATGAATAATATTAATACACTCGTTTTATTACATGGGTCATACTTTGGTCCAATACACACGGGGACGAACATAGAAACTTTATATTATATGCGATAATACAATGGTTGAAAAACAAATACATAAATATTTTAATATGGACACAAGTCCATGTGTAGTAGATAGGCAGGGTTTTGTTCCTATTTCAGGACTATGACCACATAAGTAATACTCATATACACAAGCAAATGTCGGTTCATGTCAGAATCTGTTAAAAGCTTTGCTGGTGTCACAGAACACTGCCCTCTAATAAGAGCTTTGGTCAATGGCTTGATAAAAAAAGTTAGAAAGATCTATTAGTTGAAATGTTGTTGATTCGCCGTGAAGAAAACCGTTTTGCAGATTAATAATAATAGAATTTTCCCTCAAGAAGTTAAAGACATTTTCGTATACTCATTTTTCAAAGACTTTAGATTCGAGACTGAAGAGAGATACTGGTCGGTAATTGCTGCATTCTGATGGATCGCCTTTTTATACGCCCACATTATAATGTGGTCGTATATTGTCGTCACCCCTGTCCGTCCGTCCGTCGGTCCGTCCGTCCGTCCGTCCACAATTGCTTGTGAACGCAATAGAGGCTACAGTTTTTGTCGGATTTGTATGAAACTTGCTGTGATCATTTATATTGATGAGATCTCGGACAAGTTCGAAATTGGCGATTTTTCGATGAACGGTTTTTGAGTTATTGCACTTGACTTAGCCAAAACGCGTCAAAATTGGCTTGTGAACGCGATAGAGACTTCAGCTTTCATCGGATTTAAATGAAACTTTCTGTGATCATTAATATTGATGAGATCTCGGACAAGTTCGAAATTGGCGATTTTTCGATGAACGGTTTTTTAGTTATTGCACTTGACTTAGCCAAAACGCGTCAAAATTAGCTTGTGAACGCGATAGAGACTACAGTTTTCATCAGATTTGAATGAAACTTGCTGTGATCATTTATATTGATGAGATCTTGGACAAGTTCGAAATTGGCGATTTTTCGATGAATGGTTTTTTAGTTATTGCACTTGACTTAGCCAAAAGGCGTCAAAATTGGCTGGTGAACGCGATAGAGACTACAGTTTTCATCAGATTTGAATGAAACTTGCTGTGATCATTTATATTGATGAGATCTTGGACAAGTTCGAAGTTGGCGATTTTTCGATGAATGGTTTTTGAGTTATTGCACTTGACTTAGTCAAAACGCCTCAAAATTGGCTTGTGAACGCGATAGAGATCACAATTTCCATTTGATTTGAATGAAATTTGGTGTTATCATTTATATTGATGAAATCTTGGACAAGTTTGATTGTGACGATTTTTGGGTGAATGTTTTTTGAGTTATTGGCCTTGACTAGGTTAAATTGCATCGAAATAGACTTGTGAACACGATAGAGACAACAGTTTTCATCTGATTGGAATGAAATTTGGTGTGATCATTGAAGTTTATGTCATCTTGGTCAAGCTCGAAATTTCGATATACTGTTTTTGAGTTATTGAACTTGACTAAGTCAAAACGCAGCTTGTGATTGCGATAGACAATACAGATTTTAATAAAATTTGGTGTGAACATTTATATTGACGAGAACTTGGATTAGACCTAAATAATCTTAGAGTTTTTGCCTGTGTTAAAACATAAAAAATATATTTTAAAGTGGGCGTATCTTGCTAGCAACCACTTGTTTTAGAATTGTTGTGACATTTGCAGATTTTCATTGTATAGGTGCTCGTTTTAAAGTAAAAGATTGAAAATTGTATATAAAAGGACACTTATTACGGATTTGATGGATTTCAGGAGATTTCCGCTTATATTGTCATGACCTGTATCTTTGGAGGTATCAATTAGGTCTTCAACTTTCAGGGGTGATGTGTGTGACAGAGTGGATTTTTATTTGCTTTATAACCGGAAGTTGTGAATTTGTAGTGTCAAAGGTTTGATTAAGATAAAGAAACCTTATTTAGACAATCTGCTTTGTCTTTTGAAGTAAAAGCTGGAACTCCATTATTGACCAGAGGTGGTAAATTACCTTTAGGGTTTTGCTAGTTATCATCATCGTTTATTTTTCTTTTCAATGTTTTCATAGTATTCTTGTTTACTTTTTCGAATTATGCCAATGTATTCGTCTCTAATTTGACGAACATTTTGCCAATCTAATTCTGATTTTGATTTGATTGCTATTTAATGGATTTTTTTTTTACCACTCATTCTTCTTATTTTATTGTTCGTCCATGGTTTGTCTTTATTATTCTTATTAATTCAGATGTGAAATAAACTGTAGAGTTTTCAATGTCATTTTCGTCAACAATTGAGTCCCAGCTTATACGATTATGTCCTGTCAGAGTTTGTCAAAGTCGGTTCTTTTATAATCCCAGATTACGTTTGAAAGATAATAGATGTGCAGAATTGAAATTAAGACGACATTACACAGGGCAGTGGTCGATAATTATATTTCCCAGACATCCGGATTCTGTAACATGCCAGGCAAAATAAGTAAGGATAAGGTCTACTACTGTTTCTGTTTTGTTTTCAATTATCAGTGTAGGATCTGTTATAAATTAGCTTCCGAAATAATGAAGCCCCGGTCGTTTGCCTTGGCAATTTGGTTCAGAGCAGTTTGCATGCGTCATTTAACCGTATTGCGGTCGTTGTGACCTTTCCATATTGACCTATCCTAAGCATACAGAGCCGTGCTAACCGATAGCTCTATATGCTTCACATAGTCCAGGATACGATCGTTGATCATAATGCAGAAGTTGAAGAGCCTTCCAGGGTGCTTTTTTCTAGAGAATGTTTCCTGCTGAGAGAATTATCGACGTTCACTTGTGTCTGGTGATACTAGAGAAAGGTCTTGGATCAAACTGTACATAGATAAGTTTTAATTTTGTTCCTACGTGGTTTTGGTAGAGGGATGACCGTTGTCGCTTTCCAACTTTTGGGAATTGTACCATTATACCATGACTTGTTAAAGAGGGAGGCTAATTAAGGGTTATCGTTAAGGGAAGGTAAAAGGTTGGGGCTTCTTTTCACTATCTTATATCAAGTGCTTAATCGACTTTTTACTACAGAAGCTTTTCTTTTCGGTAAAACTCCAAATAAGATTTCAAAATGGAAATGGTTTTAATGAGAGTGCTTCGTAAAAGTGTGTTCGTTGGTCGTTTGAAAACACCTGTTCCAAAGGACAGAATTACATGCTTAAGTAAAACATGGTAATGTTGAAGAAACGATTAAGTGTACATAAAAACCTTCCATAAAATATCGTTTATATTCTAGCTAAGTGGAACTGATGTCTTTGCTCTCTCCTCTATATCGTCTGTCGGTGCCCAATGTATACGTGAAGCCACAATGAATAGGACTTTAAGAGAAGAAAAGGTGGAAAACGGTCAAACTATTCTGGAGATGGTGAAAGAAGTTGCTTGTCCTGGGGAATGTTCTGGTCGGGGACTTTGTGAAGACGGTGAGTTGTTTCTAATGATAGTCATATCCGGCAATGAAGAATTATTCTTTAATGTGTAAGTTTGTTGGGAGTAGCATTATTGCTATAGAATGTCACTAACAACAGCCAAAAAGTGGTGAATTGCTGCCAGAGGAAAAATGAATGTTGAACATGACTTATAATTAAGCTCTCTCATTCGTACAGCCAAGAGAACCTTTCCAATACAACTTAGTCCATTTTGCTTTTCATATTCCAACTGTATTATGTAATTCCAGGTAAATGTATCTGTAACGCTGGGTATATTGGAGCCGACTGTTCAGTATCTTCCAATAAACCACCATTAGCCCACAATCTAGAAGCTGATGGACATTGTGATTTATCAGTAGATGATTGTAAGGAAGTTGCTGTTTTTGGTGGAAGATTTGTAGATGCTGATCAGACCAAGTGTCAACTATTACCATTTAAGGTAATTACAACTGTTAGCATTTGAGATACCATATAATTTCAAAATGCAGGTACGATCGATTTTACCTGGTATATATTTGAGAATTTAATCTTGTTCTCATTAGCATTTTTGGTGGGTAAACGCAAAAGATCACGTGACAAAATGAATAAATGACGAATGGTTTATTGTTATATTTATATTTTTGATACTGTTATTAATACAAATTCACGGTTTTAAATGAAATTGACACAAATCTTATATAGGGTCATAGCTTCACTTGACTACAGTTTATCGTAAAATCAACGTCAGTTAGCGTAACTGGTTCATTGAATGGAGTGATAGTAGAGATGTAAATAGTATGAAATACAAATTTAAAATGTTTACAAAACAAGGATTACAAAACTAGAATGCTTTCTTTTTCCAAATGTCATTTGCTGTATGCAGATTTTCCTGTTGTAGATAAACAATGGCCAAGTTACTGTCAGTAAAGAAAGAGAAATAATAACAGCAGCATTTGAGAGTATTGGAGAAGTAACATGTAAATTACCATCTAGAAAACGTAGAAGAAGATCAGTAGATGTACCAGTTATTGATGAAACTGTGACAGGTTATAAAGTGTCGGTATCTAATAATGGTCAGAACTACAGCCAACAGTTAAATTTCATCATATATAATACAGAATGTATGAACTGTAGTATAGATAACTCGGATAAAATGATCTGCTCATTTTCGGTAAGATGTTTTATAAATATGTTTGAATGTACACAATAGACAATAAGCATTAGACTTGATTCCAAACATTTCGTAACACGCGCGGAATTAACAAGTAACAATGTCAATTTTTTTTCTGCAAGCTACAGATTTTATGCAATTAAGATCTTTATTTTTTTAAAAATCGAGCGTTATTATAGAACAATGCAGTGACAGCCAAAAATCAATATAATGCTTTAGAGAAAACACAAAAGAACATTCAAATGAACACCATTGCTTTGGGTGTGCCGTATTTTTTGGAAGCATTTCTCAGAAATAGTCTATTTCTAAAAGTTTATCAATTTTTCGCACTTAAGTCAAGCAGGAATTTGCGTTTGTAACTTTTGGTCGATCTCGTTTATGCCCCAGCAGTAGTCGGCCATTATACTTTTGTCCCTGCGCCTTTTGTAGCGTTCTTCCATGATCTTAATGTCTGGATAGAATCGATTCCCTTGTTGGTCACTCACAACCCCTAGGTTGGACATGGGAATCAAAATAGTTATCTATATGATTTCGGTGTTCAAGACAAGAAAAATTATTACAATATAATGCTTCATAAGTTACCGGTATAGTAATACCAGTAATAAATTGGTCAAAAGTTTCTTCGTAGTTTTCTATCGGTTCTAAAGTAGCAGAATTCCATTTGAGTATAGCGTTTAAAGTGGTTGCATCATGCTGACTACCATAATATTCAACGGGTATAATAAGGACACGTTTAATACCAGAGTGGTCGGAAAAATTGCTTAAATCATGTAAAGATTGATAGCTGATAACCAATGTTCTTCAATAAAGACAAATTTGGACAGTTGTGTTATTCTAATCGCCCAGTACCAATGCCATGGGAATGACGCAAAAGATAAATGCACCAATTTTGGTGTAGAATTGTATCAATCTAAACCATAATTAACATTTTAGAAATGAGGAAATTCTCTTTGAAAATTCTTTGAACTCGACCTAATTTGATAAGTTTGAAATTGGTCTAATAAATTGATTAAGCGTTTTTCAAAAATGACTTAGTTTTGCGAGTTTTCAAGATTTTAAAGGGGACCAGGCTTTATTTGTTTCGGACAATCATCCGACAGCCTCAAACACATGAAATGATTTGGTTAGCTTATCCGAAATAGTCTACAGTGCGTACCTTTGAAATTTGAGCCTTCAAATCCATGTGTATCCATAATTATCCGTGTTTGAAAAATCATAATGACTTAAGAAATTACGAACGTCCCGCCATATTGGAAAACGGTTCGTCTTGATAATCAAAGAGTTATCCTTCCCGTCGTGCAATAGCGGTCATCTATATAAACAGACTACAGCGCATTTTTCAATTGTAGACTTTGTCAACAGGACACACAATTTTCAGACTGACTGGAGACCAGCCGCGTACAGCACGGAAAAAAAATGAAAAGTGAAATTTTTTGTTTGAGGCATATTTCAAGGTATTTTGCGATTTTCTCAGAGCTTGAATATTTCTGAGGACTGTTTAAATGTAACAAAGGCCCAAAACGACCCCTAAAAATCAAGCCTGGGCCCCTTTAAGAGATTTGTTACTTTATGACACCAGGTAAGTTCCCTGATGAATATATACTCATATTGACCTTTCTTGAGAAAACTAAAATTTTATGTTCATGCTAAGACCTATTATCCCTTTAAGGTAGAAGGACAATTGGATCCCGCAATTTGTCGCAACTTGCCAAAATATAAAAAGAGAAATCAAATTAATAACGCGGCTTAACACCCTAAAGATTTTGTATAGACTTGCGTCCCTTAGACCACTATTGCATTCAACTGTATATTATTGTTACTTAAGAGATATAATTTAAAATTCTAAAGGTTGTAATTTCGTTCCAAATATTCCATCTTATACATCGCCCACATGAGGAAAAAAACATAATTCCAATTATTTAACATATATAATAACTTAGAATCATTTTAACTGGATGTAGGACGATTAAATTTAAAAAGTAATTTAGGATCGCTGAAACTCATATCTTGTGATTCGTCCAAACGCAAAACACATTGAACATTTATAGGCAAAATTTGCAGTTTTCAAATGTCGATAAAACCGACAGTATACATCTTAAAATAAAGCTTAATTCATCATTTTCGGATTTTTTTTATTCTTATATCATTAAGTAGATAAATTTTAAGTTTATCAATTTTTCGCACTTAAGTCAAGCAGGAATTTGCGTTTGTAACTTTTGGTCGATCTCGTTTATGCCCCAGCAGTAGTCGGCCATTATACTTTTGTCCCTGCGCCTTTTGTAGCGTTCTTCCATGATCTTAATGTCTTGATAGAATCGATTCCCTTGTTGGTCACTCACAACCCCTAGGTTGGACATGGGAATCAAAATAGTTATCTATATGATTTCGGTGTTCAAGACAAGAAAAATTATTACAATATAATGCTTCATAAGTTACCGGTATAGTAATACCAGTAATAAATTGGTCAAAAGTTTCTTCGTAGTTTTCTATCGGTTCTAAAGTAGCAGAATTCCATTTGAGTATAGCGTTTAAAGTGGTTGCATCATGCTGACTACCATAATATTCAACGGGTATAATAAGGACACGTTTAATACCAGAGTGGTCGGAAAAATTGCTTAAATCGTGTAAAGATTGATAGCTGATAACCAATGTTAAGACCTATTATCCCTTTAAGGTAGAAGGACAATTGGATCCCGCAATTTGTCGCAACTTGCCAAAATATAAAAAGAGAAATCAAATTAATAATGCGGCTTAACACCCTAAAGATTTTGTATAGACTTGCGTCCCTTAGACCACTATTGCATTCAACTGTATATTATTGTTACTTAAGAGATATAATTTAAAATTCTAAAGGTTGTAATTTCGTTCCAAATATTCCATCTTATACATCGCCCACATGAGGAAAAAAACATAATTCCAATTATTTAACATATATAATAACTTAGAATCATTTTAACTGGATGTAGGACGATTAAATTTAAAAAGTAATTTAGGATCGCTGAAACTCATATCTTGTGATTCGTCCAAACGCAAAACACATTGAACATTTATAGGCAAAATTTGCAGTTTTCAAATGTCGATAAAACCGACAGTATACATCTTAAAATAAAGCTTAATTCATCATTTTCGGATTTTTTTTATTCTTATATCATTAAGTAGATAAATTTTTCAAATATGTTCAATATCCCGGAAGTGCAAAATATTAAACTTTAATAGCAAATAATATCAAAACGGAAAGTGATATCGAAATTTTGAAAATTAACTTGAAATTGTTGTTAAATGTTTGAAAGTGCTATATGAGTTAGTCATAGCGTCGTTATACGTCATTTCCAGTTGGACAAAATGGCGTCAAAATACATTCATCAGATTTAGTCTTGCGGCATTTGCGGGAGAAATGTGGACAGAATGTGTGTGACATGTGTAGTTTTGGCTGGGTGATCTGACAAGAATTCGAAGGAAAAACAAATTCATTACATTTACAGGATACTCAGAATACACACTAAATATTTATAATTATTGGATATTTAAGGTATTTATAGAATGTATTATAGATGCTATATATTATAGTAATGGTTTATTTCAGTCTAACTATTGTATTATAGATGTTATATATTATAGTAATGGTTTATTTCAGTCTTTAAATATTGTATTATAGAAGCTTTTATATTATAGTAATGGTTTATTTCAGTCTTTAAATATTGTATTATAGAAGCTATATACTTTTAGTAATGGTTTATTTCAATCTAACTATTGTATTATAGATGCTATATACTTTTAGTTTAAAGGTTTATTTCAATCTAACTATTGTATTATAGATGCTTTTATATTATAGTAATGGTTTATTTCAGTCTTTAAATATTGTATTATAGAAGCTATATATTATAGTAATGGATTTTTTTCAGTCTAACTATTGTATTATAGATGCTTTTATATTATAGTAATTTTTTTATTCCTGTTTAACTATTGTATTATAGAAGCTATATATTATAGTAATGGTTTATTTCGGTCTAACTATTGTATTATAGATGTTATATATTATAGTAATTGTTTATTCCTGTTTAACTATTGTATTATAGAAGCTATATATTATAGTAATGGTTTATTTCAGTCTAACTATTGTATTATCGATGCTATATACTATAGTAATGGTTTATTTCAATCTAACTATTGTATTATAGATGCTATATATTATATTAATGGTTTATTTCAGTCTAACTATTGTATTATAGATGCTATATACTATAGTAATGGTTTATTTCAGTCTAACTATTGTATTATAGATGTTATATATTATAGTAATGGTTTATTTCAGTCTAAGTATTGTATTATAGATGTTATATATTATAGTAATGGTTTATTTCAGTCTAACTATTGTATTATAGATGCTATATATTATAGTTATGGTTTATTTCAGTCTAACTATTGTATTATAGATGTTATATATTATAGTAATGGTTTATTTCAGTCTAACTATTGTATTATAGATGTTATATATTATAGTAATGGTTTATTTCAGTCTAACTATTGTATTATAGATGTTATATATTATAGTAATGGTTTATTTCAGTCTAACTATTGTATTATAGATGTTATATATGATAAAAATGGTTTATTTCAGCCTGACCATTGTATTATGGATAATAGATGCTATCGTAATGGTGCTATATATAATTCTGGTGATAGCGAATTCGTATGCCGAGCTGATAGTAGCGGGAAAACTTGGCTGCCTGGTTAGCTTTAACTTTCTTACGTTGCCCGATAAAAAGGAATTATTACCACTGAGTTATATATTATGTAAATATATCGGTTTTGTGCTCCTTTGGGCAATTCTGACTGATGCTTACTTCGGAATAAATTCCTTTCGAACGAATCGAAGTATTTTTTCTGTGGGTAACATATTAATTCAGACATGGTTTTCACTACCCACGTATGGTAGAGGTGGTGGCTGCTGTGTGCGCTTCATTTAATCCGATGGACTATACCTTCCTCACAAATTTACTGCTAGGTCGACTGGCGGACTGAGAAAATACCAGCTTACTCGTCGTTTCGTTTTGCATCGGGACCAGTAGTTTAGTAAAATTAACATTGTCCTAGGCCAATAACCTTCAAAAATATTTTAAAATAATTTTAATAGATTATGAAATTTTCTTTTATTATAGTTAACATTAATGATACAGAAATTATTAAAGATAAAAAGATGATCCCGATAAAGGTATTTTACTTTTTTTACTTGAAAATAATCATGAAACTTCCTGAAACTGATATTCATTTGAAAATGTTATTAGTTGTGACCATACCATTAATATTGTAAGATAATATATGAACTGCTCCAAGGAGTTGACAGGGACGTATTACAAAATACATATATGAAAAAAGTTACGGAATAGGAAAAACCCAATCGCAAAATTTCATTCCTATGTATCATTTGTAGATGGAATTGATGCTGTTATAATTGGTGTATCAGTAGCAGCAGTGGTGGTTATTATTGTAATAATATCACTATTTGTGGTCATGTGTTCAAAGAGGAAAAGGTGAGCTTTTATTTTACTCTATTCGCAACTTCAGTAGAAAGGATAAATCATATCCATAATTTCACCAAGAAACTTATTAACTATTTTTTCAAATATTGTTTTTAGCAAAATGTCAAATAAGCTGTCTGATGTCAGACCACCAGCTACAAATCCAGTATATAATTCTAGAGTGGTAAATCCCAAAGATGAAATTCGTACAATATCACCTCCAGAACACGTTCCTAACCTTTATGAAGAAGTAGAATAAATATTGTGAACGAGATAAGTGAGCTGACATAACTATTTACATTCGTATTTAATTATAATGCACTTATCTGCGACAATTTCTCTTGTGCCTAAATTGATGTTAACTGTCTCGGACTTGAGGCAGTAAGTTATATACGCAGTTTTATTACAACATAATTTGTAATTTTGTTATCGCTTTTTTTATTATTTATTTTTATTATCTTATTTTTATTGTATTTTTTTTTATTTCTGAATTTGTGTTTATCATTTCCTTCTGTATGTTTTGAAGGAATATTAAAGTGGAAGCGAAATTCCAGGTTTAGGTTTAGGATCAATGAGACCGAGTTTGATTAAAACGGTATCTCAGGAATGAGTAAAAACGACCTCTTTATGACACACATTTTCTTTTGATTAGCTGGAAGTAAACATATATCGCGACGATCTTAGAATAAAATTAAATTATATATTTTACATAAAATTCTGATGCTAAATCTATACAGGAATGGCAACTATCAACAGTTTCTATTACTAACATTGTTGGCCAGATCGACCTAAGTCTACAATTTGATCTTTTTCGATTGGTAACTATTAAGTATGCGGTAAAAATAAAAATTGATCTTGATTAATCAACAGTGAATTTTGGTTTGATAAATAGCTAAGGGAATACAAGATATTGTTATGAAATGTTAAACAGATATGAATATTCACAGCTTTTGTTATTTTTATATTTTTATTATGTGCCTTTAATCCTGAGAACGCAGGTGTATAATTAAAAAATTGGAAGAAAGACCCGCATCCTTTATACAATTGGTATTCATTGATATTTTCTAAAGATATTCGATAATCCATATACATGTATATGGTTTCATGCCAGACCAGTTTCAAATTTTTACTTAACAAAGAATTAAAATAGAATTGATATAATGATTTATTGACATTATTATTTCTCATTTCCAACAAAATAATTTTATCTTTTATCAAAATTCAGAAAAAAAGAAAATTCATCTTTTAAAAATTTAACACAATTTGTTTTAATTATTTTTTATTTCAGTCTTTATTAGATCTTTTAGTAAAATTACTGTTATATTAATACATATATATTATTTTAGTTTAAGCCCGTTTAAAATAAGATTATTTGATGTATTAAAATTTACTTGAGTTTTGGAATTCATTCTAGTTTAAGAGATTATTGAGGAAATTGTTAATAAAACCTTGTTTTTGAATTATTTTTCTTTGGTATTTTTTTTTTTTTGAGGGGGGGGGGTGGGTTTTCTTATAATAATTTTTACAGGATGTCAAATGTTATACATAATTTGGTGTATCGTGTACAATAAATTGTTTGACTTTGTGGAATAAATAAACTTTCCACGTTGCCTTTTACACTGGCTCGTGCATAAAAGAAAATGCCTTTTACGCCCTACTTTGACTTCGTTTTGTTGTTCGGATTGATGGAAGTTTTTTTTTTTAATTCTCATATAATCCATTATATTTTATTTTAGCCGAGATAGTTCTATATGTTCTACAATTTATAACAATTTTCTTAAATTTCTTGATTCCACTTGTATAAATGATTATTTTTTTTTGATTATAATATATTGTAAAAAAGGATTTGTATTTTATGTTAATTATCATATACCATTTGACGAGGTATGGATCTTCTGTAGGTCAGGGAGTAGATAAAATCGAATTTCAAATCAGGGTAAATGGGAAATTAAGATAGGCGAAACATTTGAGGACCCGTCTGTACAATTTTGCCCTTTTTTCTGCACCTTATAGACTTATGAAGACAGGCAACACAATGCAGTGTGCAATGAGAGAAATTTTGCGAGCACAGCGGCATAAGACTACTCTTTTTGCGATTCCCAATTGTCGAGGGATCTTTAACGTGCACAGCCTGTAGCACACGGGGCCTCCACTTAATGTCCCACCCGAACGACTAGACGCTTTTTCCATTTCAGTCTCTCCGACTTGCATCACTGACAAGGGGGGGGGGGGATTGAACCCTGGACCTTCAGGTTGGCTTGTAAACGTATAACTCACTGAGCCACCGCGGCTCCCCTCTCATTTCAGAATAAATACGACTTGATGATGATTATTGTTTATATATACATGTATAGTGTTTTCTTGCAACATAATTGTCAACTTTAATACTTCAATACTTAATATTTCGACAAGAAGTAATTGACAAAATTTCAAGACATGCCAAAACATGCCTAAATCTTAAACATGACAAAACTCAGGGGCTTCAAAAATTCGCTAATGTATTGATAAACCGCGGTAAGTTCCGTTTTATTGGTTTTTAAGTAATTGTGTAATATATTTTTGTCTTTAAAGAAATGAGTCGCGATCATCACAATAAATTGTATTGTTGAATAGTTCACTGTATCGAATTGTAACTTCAAGAATTGTTGCAGCCCGACAAACCTGTGTCATGGCATCAATCAGACATCAAAAAACATAAAAATAAAATAACAACATGTACGATTTTCCTAACCAGCCTCAAACAGGACTAAAACCGACACAATACATATCCACAATAAGTAGAAGAATAAGAAATAATACCTTGTGTTCGCACCGACACACATATTAATACATCTTCTACGACTCATCGATTTCATACAAACACAGCAACGTGCATGGGGTTTCTAAAAACCACTTCCATAATTGTTTTTGTTTAAAAAAAGAAGTGAGCATTTAATAACTAATATTTACATTTTTACGGGAATTTTAAGGATGGACATAAACTAATATACTTTATTAATGAGGTATATAATCATCAGTTGGGTAGGCCTATATCAAGACCGTCATGATTAAAGAATAGAATCTCTATAAAAGATAAACAGTCAACTAAAGAATGAAATTATTGGAAAAAGCTACTAAGCATATTTGAAAATTACTTAAGTTTAATATTGATCATTAATTATTTTTATGGTCATCCTAGTAAGAGGCAGTAAAATTGAATAGGCGTATAATATTCAATAAGAGTCGGGAGATTAACGGTTTATATATAATACAAATACAAATATAGCAAAAAGGTCTACGACGATGTTGCATACGGCTCATAAGCGAAAATTACAAGTTTGTGATTCGATTGTGTGATTGAAAACATCAGTGGTATATTATAATTTTCACAGGAGACTTTGATATAATGTAGCAGTATTTTCTAAGGCAGTGTTCAAAGCTAATTAATACATTTCACTGCTGAGTAAATACAAAACTCGATAATACTGATCTGATTGCTCGCTCGCTTCCTCGTGCAAACAACATTATGAAAGATTCAAATGCGTATATTTTAACTGAACACAGCCAATCATCACCAACAGAAACCAATATGAAGGGGCTCCTATTGACCTGTGTTCAGATGACGTCACATCCTGGTTACATGTTTCACAGCACTGATCTTTAGGCCTATAATAATTACAATTTTGTGTAGCACAATTTCTTATCCGATCTCCATATTCACAACCTGTAAATAGACAGAATCAGTCTAAAGGGACAGTTTTCTCATTCGTTTGGTCAAGTGATAATTATCATTTAAACTGGAATGAGTGTTCACAACTCATCCTCAAAATTGGAATGTGTCATTCTTTCAGAATTTCAGAGGTAATGAGAAATTTAATTTGCGGAAAGTTATTTCTAAAAATAGCGGTTTTGTGTGCAGTGACAGTCAAGTAGATTTTGATATCCAGTGGTCATGTGATATTAAATTTTTGTACCGAAAGTATTGGCCAGGCTTTCATGTGACATATTAGAAGTTTTCAACGAGATTTCTGGAAAAAGTTATGGAAGGTTGAATTTCGTGATTTAACATGGAAACAGATGACTTAGTGGGCAAGGTCCGTATGCTGAAAATTGTTATCTCCCGTATTGTAATTTGAAAGCGTCGTAACAGAAAATACAATTGAAAATGGTAAGAGGATCTCGAGCCCATTCATTACCCTTCTCTTTTAAACTCTAATAAAATGTTTGAACCTCAAATTCTCACCTTTTCTTTTACTATTACGAAATCTTTCACATGTCTTACAACACCGGAAGGCAAATTTCACGTCATAACATCTATCCGCTCCACCAGAAACATCTAAACTACAGTCGGCACTCTGATCGCGACAGACAAATGGTAATTTCAGATTACACGTTCCACAGCAACTAAAAATGATATAAGGATATTATTTCTGAACTATTCATGTAAATTGTTACCAAAAATATTAGTGTCAGTTCAAACAAATGGTACTACTATGGTAAATAACATTTGAATAATGTCTTAAAGATGACGGATGTGACGACAGGATGTCTACTCTTCTAGACACCTGATTTCACTTTCACTATGAAATACTCATGAATAATTGATATTCTTTCAATGAATTGTTTATGATCTGCTACCAATGTATTGACAACTGTTAAGTTGGTTTTCAACTTTCGTTTTGCTAGTTCAGATCATTTGCATTTGTTTTGTTTTTGTGATAGGAATAAATACTCACACCCTGGCTGGAATATAACCACTAGGATAAACTTCATCACATCTTGATTTTAAACAACCCTGAATCTCATCTCCATATTCACAACCTGTAGAGAAAGTCATGTTTGAAACGATTGAATGAAGTTTTACGTCCGACTTTTCGGTACAGAATCGGACTAATAACAAAGACAGATGGTCATATATAAAACGAAATAAATGAAGTTTTACATCCTAATTTTCGGCACAGTATTGAGTTTATAAAGAGAGGCGAAAGTCGTGTAAGCCTATATTTGTTTTACTAAGGTGAACTATATTTTTATTTTTATTCCGTGATTACGGGGGGGGGGGGGGGGAATGAAAAACACGCGGGATACCTGGTGACATACATTACTGATTGTATTCCAAATGGTAGTGTCGAATAATATCAGAAGTAGGTGCAGAAAAAAAAAGGTCAATAACAATCCGTACAAGCAAGACGATTATGTTAATCAAAATTCCCGTCCATAGAATGGCACATTTGAGGGTAATAATTATATAGTAGACAACTGTACCATCAGGTGTTTATCAAAATTTGTCACTTTCACTTTGCTTTATGGCGGTGAAATGCGCAAACGAGTAACTCAACTTAACTGCAAAGAGTCAGATCTGGAGCCTTAAACCTCTGTCTGATATTTCTACATTGTTTAACATTACACCGTTAACAACGGATAGATTAGTATAGATGACATCTTGCGTGAGGCCTGCCAATTCGACTGAACAGTTAATAAGAAACACCGAATACACTGACAGTAGGGGTTTTCAACCTAGGGGTATTTACCATCCAAGACGGTAATTTTGACATTTTTCAAATCGATGGAGGATTCTGCGGGGTAACAGAAAGAAAAGTTTAAATATAAACCTGTAATACAGTATAGAGATCCGTAACTATTTTGATACTAACCTTTATTTGGAGTTGCTATTCTACCACAAGAAAAACAGCACCGAGGAGCAATGTTCTTATTCTTGCATAGAATCGGCAACGACTGGGCTATTTCCGAGCAGGACATCTCCCTCCGATCTGTAGAACCCCCCTTTTTTACGGCTATAATTTGTTTAAATTGAGCAGGTATGTCACCAAACACACACTTTTCTAAAATTAAAAACAAAAAGGGTAGTTAAAATGGCAAATACGATAAATTATTAGCAACATGGACTTTCTGAAAGGAGTGCCGGGCTGACAAACCTAAATCATCGGAATTTTGACTGTCAAGAAAGCGAAGAAAAAAAAAGAAATATAGAAATTACCTGGTTTACTTGGCGCTTCTTCTGATGATATACAGCGTCCCAACTGGCACCACTAAAAATACAGAAAATAAGAGTTTTACGAGCGGTTTACTACCTTATAGATTTAGCAGAAAATAAATTACAAAATCGTTTAAATAATGATGTCAAGATAACTTCCAAAACAAGTTTTAATTTCACACCTGAAGATTTCTACTCGTCCTGCTAGCTCTCGTGATGACCAACAGGTTAATTATTCTTGGCCAATAAGAGTTTTCGTTTATCAGTGTACGTACCTGGCAATAAAACTATTCTACAGAATCCCTTTATAATAATTCATTAAGCTAAGTAATAATGAAACAAGCAATAGATATATAGTATTATACAGAGATTCTATTTTTTGCTCACAACACCTAATAAGAGGTAGCATTTCGTTTCAACACAGATCTGATCAAAGATCATTCGACAAATTTTGCAAATCTCGGTTTTCCCTTTTAAATTGAATGGAGCGGACCCTTGTGTCTTTATTTGTTAAATCCCTTTGCTATAACATTTTTACCCGTTCTGTCACGTGAACAAACGCCACAGTTTAAGTGCAGGGATTTTCAGCCTTAATATTACCCCTTCTCCCTATAAGTCCTTACGTTTACCCCTTCTCCCCACAAGTCCTACGTTTACCCCTTCTCCCTATCAGTCCTTACGTTTACCCCTTCTCCCGACAAGTCCTTACGTTTACCCCTTCTCCCTATAAGTCCTTACATTTACCAATTCTTCTATAAGTCCTTACGTTTACCCCTTCTTCTACAAGTCCTTACGTTTACCCTTTCGCCCTATAAGTCCCTATGCTTACCCCTTCTCCTATAAGTCTTTACGTTTAACCCTTCTCCCTATAAGTCCTTACGTTTACCCCTTCTCCCTATAAGTCCTTACGTTTACCCCTTCTCCCATAAGTCCTTACGTTTACCCCTTCTCCTATACGTCCTTACGTTTACCCCCTCTCCCGATAAGTCCTTACCCTGACTATTCCATACTATTATCCATTTTCTCTTCTAAATCCCTATTCTAATTCCTCCTAAAATATCTTATTGTTACGCCATTCCCTTTTCTAAACCATACAATTACCCCTTTCTCCCTACAATTCCTTGTTGTTACCCCATCCCCTCTATAATTCCTTACAATTACCCCCTTCCCCTATGAATAAATTTGTCGTTCATGGAAAACATATTTTGATGAGCGGAATTGTTTTGGTTATAGACAAGAATATATTTTGGGAATGGTACCTTCTTAGAGCCACACGATGTCCCCTCAGCCGCAGTATAATTTGAATATTCTTTACCATCTCCACATTTCATATTGGTGCAGATATTTGCCCCGTTAGTTCCATCCTGTAATTAACAAAATAATCTGGTTATTATATATATGACACTTTGTTAACCATCATCAACAGTGTTTCTATTACATATCAGGTGTTAGGGTAAAGTACAGGTACTTTCCTAGGCAATTTTTTTCACGTAAGTGGGAAAAAATGAAAGGAGGGGGAGGATAGGGGATGGGGCAAGTCAGGTTAGTCTCTTAAAGTAATTCTCTTACTCTTTTTTTGTTATTTGTTCATATATTAAGACCAGTTACTATATCGCAATGATCAAATTGATGACACGTGACACAGACATAGCTTCATACCGGCTAGTAATAACTTTATATCTAATATTGAGATAACACAATCGGCATTTAAAAGAAATCAAAGGAACTTACTCTAATGAAGTATGAATTGGACCCTCGTATCATTTGACATTGTTGATCAGGAGTGTACACTTGACCCGCTTGAAGAGTCTCGAATAATGTCTGATTGATGTTCGAAGACATTTTTACTGTTAGACATCGCTGCTCTCTTATAAAATAAAATAGTATAAAGTTTTACGTCCAACTATTTCTCATTATAACATACATCGGCAGCATTAGGCGAGTTTCAATAAAATTTCAATTGAGAAAATTCAAATAAATGCCCCACCATTGGATAAATTGCCCATTCTCCAAACGGAATTTAAACTCAAAAGATCACAGTTAGCGGGTGTGTGTAAATTATATCATTTTGATACGCTCGGGTTAAAATGAGTAATTAACAATGTAGTGAGAGGTTGGTCTGATTGTACTAACGTGACTATTAAATATCTATTTTGGAGACTTAGGCCTAATATGTCATTTTGTGATTGGCTCATTTTATTTTCTATTTTCTCATTGGCTTAAAAAAGAGCGTCTTTAATTCATGTATTAGGTTGTTGCCAAGTCGCCATTAACTTTGAAAAACTTGGAAGTCGACCATCGTTTGAGATAATTTTTATTTCTGGTCGAAATTTTTGAATACCGATTTGGATAATTTAAGCGGTAATTGGATATACGACATTTGATCGATATTTGCCCCAGAACAGGAATTACAGTAAACCAAGTCAACACATCTTTCCAACACAACTATGTCTGCCGATGAAGGAGTTGGTGCTACCGGCAGACGGAACAAAGAAAGAGTGAATTATAGGGCTCTGCACGCAGGAAAAGCTGATAATCAGGCATCGTCACCACATGCGAAGCATTCCCTACCGACACAGATAGACCCGTCGGAACCAGATCCATCATCGATCCCCCTACCAGAAAATGACTTTTCTTCAGACAGTGATGAAGTTTCAGACGATGAGGAACTCATACAACTCAGACAGGAGCTGGAAGCCATCAGAAAATCTAAAAGATCTACATTATTGCAGCGTAAAAAAGACGAAATAAGACGACAGATAGAAACAGAATAAACGCAAAGCTCCAGTTCAAGACAGCAGAAGTCTGGTAAGATCAGTTTAAATGACTTAAAAAGGGATGGTACCATCAGCAGGAAAGCGGAGAGTCAAGTTCAGAAGATATTAAAGCTTGATAGTACATCTGAGTCTGAGAAAGATAGCAGCCTTTCCGATTCCGAAAGTGTTAGAACCAAGATCCCAACTCCCAGGCAAAAATACTATAGAAAGTCGGGCATATTCGACCACCCATCTGATCAGGTCGTACATAAGCAGGCTTGGCCTCAATCCCGTTTACAGTTTGAATATGCCGGTTCAAAAATTGAATTCGGAGATCTTGAATTTAACCTTTTCGTAGCGGGAGAACTTGAAATAATCTCTAGTTCTAAGTTATCCAATCTGGAAAAGGACGGCAGATTACGATTATTGAAAAAGATTGCCTATTACACTGAAGTTTATGACTGGAACGGCATCAAAAAATTTTATTCCCACGTAATCAGACAGATAGAAAACGGGGCTAAGTCCTGGTCTGATGACTTTAGTGAATTTGAAATACCTCTCTTGATCAGGTATGTTCGCCAAGATTTGAATACTATGAGCAAATCTGGCGAAAAACCAAAGGATGAAACAGTATTTTATTGTTCACATTATCAAAGGAACAAATGCCAATTTAACAAGTCTCATATGGGCAAGGTGGGTGCTAAAGGTGGAAACAAATTTCTTCAGCACATTTGTGCTTCTTGCTGGAGGAAAGACGGTACAAAATTGCCCCATCCAGAATCTTCCTCGGCTTGCCCATATCAGCAATGACAATCAAATTTACCGGATATTTCCACAAGTACGTTAAATCCTTTGGCAGACTGTTTTTTGCCCAAATTTGTAAAATTTGAAGTTTTTTCAGGGTCCGATGCATTATCTGAAAACCAGTTAAAAGTTGTATCAGTACCCGTTCTAAAAATAAGGAAAATACTGTCGAAAACTCTATTATGGTCTCCTAGGCTTCGGCATTGCAGAAAAAAGCTCTGGATGGTACCATTTACAACTTAGCGACAAATACTTTGAAATGTCAGGAACACTTCGCTGACATAATCAGAGATCATGATCAAGTTGTCGACAGTCACCTTCCAAATTACAAAGGCTGTAAGATACCTGTTAGATCTAATTTAAATATAAATTATTTGAAAACAAATTTAATAGATTATAAAGATAAGTCAATTGTAGAGTTGTTGGAATTTGGAGTTCCTTTAGGATATATTCAGAACAATATTAATGATTTACAATCACCACCTAGTATATTTAAGAATCATAAAGGTGCCGTCTCCTTCCCCAGAGAGATCGATAGATATATTTCCAAGGAAGCTTCGTACGGTGCTATAATTGGGCCCTTTAAAAGCAATCCGTTCAATTGCGAACTACATATCTCTCCATTGAATTCAGTCCCAAAACGGGATAGTGCAGAAAGGCGCATTATCCTAGATTTAAGCTTTCCCGAAGGGAATTCAGTCAATGAAAATATATCTAAAGATGTCTATCTCGGGGAAAGAGTAAGCATCACTTATCCTAAAGTCGATGATTTAGTTAGTTTGATTAAAGAGAACGGCAGAGGTTGCTTGGTATTTAAAAAAGACCTCAAAAGAGCGTACAGACAAATTCCAATTGACCCAGGGGATTTGCATTTAGTCAGTTTTTTATGGCAAGACCAAATATTTATTGATCGGGTTTTGCCAATGGGTTTGCGTTCGGCAGCTCAAATTTGCCAGCGAGTCACTGACGCCGTTTGCTTTATACTCCTCAAAATGGGGACTATTATATTGAATTATCTGGATGATTTTGCGGGCTGTGAAACTCCACAGAAGGCTGATGAAGCCTTTTGTCGTTTGGGCCGAGTCATACGAGACTGCGGACTGGAGGAAGCAGCCGACAAAAGCCATCCCCCGTCTACAAGAATGGTGTTTTTGGGAATATCTGTAGATACGGAATCTTTAACACTTGCGGTTACCACGGAAAGAGTGAAGGAGATTTCCTTATTAGTCAAAGAATGGCTGCGAAAGAAAAAAAAATGTACTATAAAGGAATTTCAATCACTCTTGGGCAAGCTACATTTCGTGGCCACATGTGTTAAACCAGGTAGAATATTTATAGCCAGATTATTAAACTGGTTACGTAGTTTTCCTTCTTCAAAGCAGCCAGTAGCTATAGACTATGAAATAAGGAAAGATCTAATGTGGTGGTCCAAATTTCTCATTAAATACAATGGTGTGTCGATGATGTCTTTAGAGGATTGGTGCAATCCAGACGAGATACTCACCAGTGATGCATGCTTACAAGGATGCGGTGCTTTATGTTGTAATCAATACTTTCACTCGGTGTTTCCACCTTTCATTATTTCGTTAGATTTACATATAAATTGTCTAGAGCTTCTGGCTATAATGATCTCATTGAAAGTATGGGGTCCTTATTTAAGGGGAAAGAAACTTATGGTTTATTGTGATAATGAGGCATCGGTGTGGGTAGTTAATTCGGGATCCTCTAGGGATCCTTATTTACAATCGTGTCTAAGGGAGATATGTTTCCTAGCCGCGACCTTCGAATTTGAGATACGATGCAAGCACCTTCCTGGCGTTGAAAATAGATTGGCCGATTATCTTTCTCGCTGGGAATCGGACAGCAAATATCAGAAGTTGTTTTTGGAGCTCACGGACTCTCTTTTCGAGCCTGTCGAGATCCCAACATCATATTTCAAATTTTCTCATAAATGGTAATTCCTTTTTTAGGTTTCGAAGTCAAGCAGCTGCGAAAGATGCCTTGAAATCATCACGAAACGCCTTTGCCTCAGGTACTTATCAAAATTTCAAATCCCAGTGGAAAGCTTATTTTATGTTTTGTATTTATTTCAATATAAGACCGGTTCTTACGTCACTACAGTCTTTAGTTTTGTTTGCTCAGTTTTTTAGTCGTAGTTTTAAGTCGGTTGATTCAGTAAAAAATTATATCAGTGGAATAAAAACGTTGCACCTATTTTTAGGAATCAGGTTCCCGAAATTTGATGATTTTCAATTGAGTTTAGAAATCAAAGGGATTCAAAGGGAGAATCCCCATTTACCAAGGCAAGCAGCGCCTATCACTCCAAAGCTTTTATTAGAAATTCACGCCGTAATAAATCACTCTAATCAATCAGATACAAATTTCTGGTGTTTATTTTTTTTCGCTTTCTTTCTAATGTCTCGAAAATCAAATTTGGTTCCAAATTCCATAAATGAGTTCGATCCAAATAAGCAGCTTTGTATGAATAACGTCGTCTTAAAAGATCAAATTTTATACGTTTACTTTAACTGGTCCAAGACCATTCAATTCGGGGAGAGGCAGCTTATAATCCCATTAGTAGCCATTCCGGGTTCCTGCCTATGCCCTGTTTCCGCTTTCAGGAATTTGTGTTCATTAAGGGGCTCTTATTTACCACCAGAGCCCTTGTTTGCTTTGAAGAGAGGGAAGAGAACTGCACCTATAACATATCCTCAATTCCAAAAAGTCTTAAAAAATCTAATTTCGAAAACGGGTCGCGATCCCGCACGATATTCGTCTCATAGTTTCAGACGTGGTGGAGCGTCTTGGGCCTTTTCGTCTAAAGTGCCGTCAGAACTCATTCAGTTATTTGGGGATTGGCAGAGTGACGCTTACAAATTATACTTAAATTTTTCCTTACAGGACAAAATCTCTGTCTCGTCTCGAATTAAAGATTCTATCTTATCTCTTCAAAGTTAGTATAGGTTTTTGAGATCGGACCTATTGTCATTTGATTGTATTGTGGTCATTATATACGTATTATTTCTTTATCCCACCTTTCTTTTATTTTCATTAATTATAGGAGTTTGTAATAAAATTGTGTAGTTATTATTTTGTATTTTACACTTTAAAGAATTGTATATATGTTTTTGTTATTTATATATTTATTTAAATTAATAGTCCGTTAATAAAATCATGCCAAACCACTTTTTAGTCACTCTTTGTTAATTATCCGTTAGTCTTACAAATCAATTGGAATCTTTTTTTTACTTTTAAACTACTGTATCATGCATATATCATGCAAACAATCTTAGTTTCATTTTTTTCGTTTAGGCGTAGGAGTCTGCTATAGTGAAAACCCTCCAGGTTTAAATGAAATCCCTGAAATACTAGTGGTAAGTCTAAAACTGCTTAGGAAAAAAACTCGGTTGTGAAAGCCTATACTCATAACTTAATATGTACTTACTGAGAACTGAGGTTTAATATAACTCTTATTGTTTCTTCCATAGCCTTCACAGAACATTTGGAAAACCTCCATGGGTTCAATTTATTATAGATATTTACATTGGTTGTGGTTCCTGCCATTATATACTGGTCACTCTCTAGACATCCGGGTTCTTTAGTATCATGTTCTACTCCCAAACTGAAATGTTTAAATCATTTACAGTGTATTGACTAACTGGTATTTAGAGCATTCATATGAAAAACTCTCTCGTCTATGATAGACATACTTGATATTATAGGTCAATAAAACGTTACTTTAAAATTATTTTAGCGATATATTAATCAGATGACTGGAACACTAAAAAATGTTTTCGTGAATCAAGCACGTGTGTTTTATATTTTTATTTTTTGTTAAAGCTGTGGAATTTATAACCTACGTTTTAATATATTTATATATGTTTGCTACCACAGTTACCTCCCCTAAAATGTATTAAGGTGATATGAGAATAAAATTCCCATAAAAAGCACTTGCTTAAGTCTTCAGTCTTGAAATTTGGCCGCAATATCATTTTCAACTGTGTCGATTTTCAAGTATATTCTTCTGTAAAACAGTTTCTAGTGTGTCGGTTTTGCAGTATATTGTTGACTTAAATATGTGTTTGTTATCACAATTACCTCCCTTGAGCTGTGAAATTTGGTCGGCAATATCAGTTTTTTAATTGTCGATTTTGAAGTTTGTTGTTGACTTACCTCCCTTCAGCTGTTAAAGTTTTTCAGTTTCTCGTGTGCCGATTCTGCAGATTACATTTGACCCACTTTTGAAATATTATATTTGTTATGACAATACCTCCCTTGAATAAGAGAATCCGTGAGAAGTTAAATGTGTCAAAAAGGATCGACGATGCACATACACTAAATTAAATCTTTAGCAAATGATTTGCAAAATTGCATTTATTATATTAGACGGTACAACACAAAGAGCCTTAAATGAGACAGATGCACAAAAGGGGCTCAATGAAACTCAACAAAACGATTACCTGTGAGCCAACTCGTGACAAGCTGTTCGTACACTCTGAAATCTTCCTCGATCTTCTATTACAGATACACTCTTTTTATTCACTTGACAAATGGAGTTCACTTCTGCTCGACCTAGAAATTATACAAACGTTTCTCTTAAAATACACAAGGGAACATATTGTTACGGTATAGACTACTTATTGTATACTGTCACTGAAAGGGATAATAGGTCTTAGAATGAACATAAACTTTAAACTGGGCTAATAAGAGCCAATAAATGATTAAGCATTTTTCCAGGTTTTAAGGAATTCTGTTACTGTATGACACCAGGTAAGTTCACTGATGAATATATACTCATATTGATCATTCTTGAGAACTAAAAAATCTATGTTCATGCTAAGACGCAGTATTCCTTCAAATACACAACTGAACACATTGTTACGGTATAGAATGCTTATTGTACACTACGATTAAATAATGTACATTCCCACGATAAGCAATGACAGCGACAGCATATCTTGTAGGGTGTAGACGGTTTATTTTTCTGGCAGAGGACAGAAACGACCATGCACTTTATACTGTACTTAGTTTAGTAATTACATGTATATAAGTATATAAATCTACCTGCGACCATTTCGTTGTTGCTGCCGATTATTTCGTGTGCCGTAATCCACATAGCGTGACCATATTGGTAGTTTTGCAACTGATCGTGAAACGAATCCAGTATTGTACCAGTGTATAACCTTCCGAGGATGTCGAAAGTGATCCATGTTTCTTTTTCCTAGAATAATTCACAAAGTCACTTTCGAATCAAAACGTTCAAACTAAACTCATTAAATGTCATTTTGATAGCAATGGTTTACAGCCATCAAATGACATATAAGGTCCTTTATCATTAAATAAAACGATATTTGCATTAAACCAGGTAATTGTTGAAAAATAAGCATGCTTTTAAATTAATAAGATTTCTGGATTTATTGGATTATAGAGATATTCTTTCGTTTAGTTGTGACACCAGGCATGTCTAGTAGCCTAATTGAACATAGACTCATTTGGCCAAGTTTGAAAGTTTCAATCGTTAGGCCATTTCTAAATGTATGAGTATACATTTAACAACCACAAGGAGTTAATATCAAAGAAGTTCGAGCCTGTGTTAATTTGTTCAATACGTATGGCTTTAACGTAGAAGATAGCTTGCCAGGCAAGGTAATATACTCCCACTGGCAGCATTTATTTCAAATAAAAACTTTTCAGTAAGGTTACAATAAGTGGAATGAAATATTCAACCTTCCACCATATATTTTTTTCTAGGGTCTCTAGTTTCATTAAAATCTGTCAAGAATTGTACCAAATAACTATTCATTAAATATTTTTCGGTATTTTTATGATTTGCAATAGGGTTCACCCTTAATAATATTTTGATATTTTTAATTCTTTATAAGGCTCATCCTTGGATGATATTAAACAATTTCAGCGAGTTTTGTCAAAAATGAATGTTTAGAGTCAAAAGTTAAAAACGTTTTTGAAAACAAGGGCAATAACTAACACTAAATATTTTTCGATTTATCTGATTTTTAATAGGGTTTATCCTTGGGTAAAAACAAATACTCAAGCCAAGTTTAATCAAAATCCATTTGAATTGTTCTTTCTAGAGTGTTTACAATCTAAAATTGAACGCTTTTTCAAGAACAAGAGCAGTAACTCATACTAAATTTTTTTTCGATTTCGCTGATTTTCAATAGGGTTCATCCTTGAGTCAAGACTTGTGCCATATAGAGTGTTTACGAGACAAAAAGAACAAGGGCAATAATTCACATTAGATATATTTTGATATTTATCCCTTACGATATCAAACAATTTCAGTAAGTTTTGTCAACATTGGTCATGAATTGTACCTTCTAGAGTGTTTATTAGCCAAAAAATTAAACGCGTTTTCAAACACAAGGGCAATAACTGACACTTAATATATTTCGATTTATTTGATTTTCAAAAAGGTTCATCCTTAGGTAAAAACAAAAACCCCAGTCAAGTCTTATCAAAATCCATTAAGAATTGTTCTTTCTAGAGTGTTTACAAGCTAAAACTGAACGCGTTTTCAAGAACAAGGACAATTACTGATACTAAATATTTTTCGATTTAACTGAATTTCAATAGGGTTCATTTTTAGGTGATTACAAATACTCATGCCAAGTTACTTCAAAATCGCTCAAGAATTGTGACTTGTAGAGTGTTTACAAGGCAAAAATCCAACACATTTTATAGAACAAGGGCAATAATTCGTATCAAATATATTTCGATATTTTCTATTTTCAAAAGGGTTCATCCTTGGGTGATATCAAACAATTTCAACAAGTTTTGTCAAAATCGGTCAATAACTGTGCTTTGTAGAGTGTTTTAAAGCCAAAAATTGAACGCGTTTTCAAAAACAAGGGCAATAACTGATATTAAATTTGTTTCGATTTTACTAGTTTTAATTAGGCTTCATCCTTGGGTGATAACAAATACTCAAGCCAAGTTTCATCAAAATCCATTAAGAATTGTTCTCTCAAGAGTGTTTACAAGCTAAAATTGAACGCGTTTTCAAGAACAAGTGCAATAACTCATACTAAATGTTTTTCGATTTCGCTGATTTTCAATAGGGTTTATCCTTGAGTTATAACATACTCTCACACCAAGTTTCATCATAAATCAGGCAATAATTGCACATTGTAGAGTGTTTACGAGCCATTCAAGAACAAGGGCAAAAACTCATACTAAATTTTTTCCGATTTCGCTGATTTTAAATAGGGTTCATCCTTGAGTGATCATAAACACTCATATAAAGTTTCAATTAAATCCGTCAAGAATTGCACCTTGTAGAGTGTTTACGAGCAATTGTGGACGGCAAGACCGACGGACGGACATGGGTGACGACAAAATACGCCCCCCATTTCATGTGGGCGTATAAAAAGCACACACAGACGTAGTTCAAAGCCATTATAATCGCTTTTTTAATGCAATAAGTCGAATTTTGATAAAGGTTATAGTATTTCTACCATTCAATGGATATACTACCTCTTCCTCTAATTTTTGTGGATATACTATTTTTCCGTCATCTTCAAAAATCAAGTAACGGCTTCGAATGTTAGTGATTGCAAATGGCTATGGTTCGTGTGTTTATTTTCCACGTCGTTTCGTATGATAAAACCCGTATCAAGATCGTGGCATCATGAATAAATTTCGATCATTGAGACATGGTTTACCTGCTTACGAACAACACAATAGAATTGTACAACAGGATTTGAACAACATTTAGAAGTTAAGGGTACATATAACAAGGTACACAAGGGAATAAATTATGGTATAACACACTTCCTTAGTAACAAAGGACTAAATTATGGTATAACACACTTCTTTAATAACAATGTACGGTACATAACGTTTCAATACAACTTCCACGTGTCGTCATAAAATGAATTTTCATCTGATGACGACACGTGGAAGTTGTATTGAAACGTTATGTACCGTACTTTGTTATTAAAGAAGTGTGTTATACCATAATTTATTCATTTGTTCCTTGTTAGAATTATACAACATGTTGAAGAGACGATGTCTTAGTTTATGCCGAGACAAATATTAAATAAAGTAACCAGTTAAGAATAACCATCTGCACAGGGTGTTTCGATAAATTACTTCACGTTAATGTTGATCTATTTTTTAACAATGAAAAACCGATACATAGGTTAGATCGATACTATATTATAATAATTTATCATTCTGAATTCACAGCCAATAAAATCAATGAGTTACATATTTCAAAAGTAAACCAAAGAGTATTAAAGGGATAATATGTCTTAGAATAAACATGAAATTTGAAAAATTTTGGCATTTGAGTATTGAAAAAAGCTTAATAAATTGATTACGCGTTTTAAATGACTTTACTTTTTTCAGTTTTCCAGATATTCAGGAATTTTGTTACTTTAAAACACCAGGTAAGTTCCCTGATGAATATAAACTCATATTGATCATTCTTGAGAACCAAAGCTGTGTGTTAATTCTAAGACTCGTATCCCTTCAAATCTTTTCAAAAAGTTGCTTCTTTTGCACCCACAAATATTTTTGAAGCAATTTTAATTAGTCAAGGGGAATATATAGAAAAACATTCATTAAAAATGTCGTCAAATTCAAACTTGACTACTGTCTAGACCAAGGTCCATAATTGAGAACTGAAATTTTATATCCATTCCAAGACGCAGTCTTTCTTTAAGATTTACAGAAATCTGATAATAAAACTAGATTCAATATTGAGGCTGGTGATTAACCAATCAATTGACACTAGAACGTGAAAGGTTTGTTTTCATAGATATTTTTTATATTCAGCCGAAAATAGAAGAAAGTTGCATATTTAGTTTCATCTCATATACATACTTGTACTTATATTATTATTTCAAATTAACATTACTCATTAAATTTGATACCATTCTCCTAAGCAAACAAACTGATATAAATATACTGTATATATGTGTGATTATTATACGAATATTGTTATATTTATGCACTGATGAGTCTTTGACTCAAGGTTAATAAAGAACTTGAACTTGATATCACCTTAACGTGGTTTAAGTAATTCAACTTATCCAACTGTATCCATCGTGATCAGTATCTTTTAAAGGAACCAATATTGTGTTAAATGTATTAAATGGGCGTTTTACGCCCTAACGCCCTTCTCTTTTGAAACTAATGGGCCAATGAAGATGGACCTACTAGTAAATTGTATAAAATAGTTACCTTAGATATAATAATATCTATTAGCGAGATTCTTATTTTCATTTTAGAAGAATTGATACCCGAATAGATCGAGTTCATCTGAAATTTAAACATAATTTCATTTTAGGTTTCCAAAATACGTGTATTGGAATCGGGGTTCTAAACAGCCTAATATTGTTGTGGTGAATCCTATTTACCGTCAATCCTCTGACGAGTTACGAGTCAAGCTATAAGTGTTCTAAGTCTGAAGATAGTACACCCAACAGAATGTTACTCTTCAAGTAAAGTAGAAGAGAATATTTGATTCGTTAATAGACATTTTGACCACAAAACGACCCCTCACCCCCCACCGGCACACATTTTCTTCAGATTTAGTAAAATGATGCTTAAAATGCAAAATAAACATATTACACTCGAAGGTGTTCATATAAACAATCACTCCAGTCCAAAATTCATATTCGATGGTTGTAGCTCCAGTTGTCGGTGCTGGTCCGATACCCACCACGAAGCTCAAACGACCTAAAGAGTAGTTAGATTGTTAAAATGATGGAAAATTTACATATTTTTAAAATATCTATAAATGCTGCGAGTACAGAAGCGGATATGTAAACTTACCGATTTAGCGTACAACGTATAATACTGTTTAATTTCGGATTCGGCTTGCTTTTCTCTTTCTGTATTAGTGGCACCAGTCGCTCGCTTATAAAACCTTCCGTGTTTATAAAAAAAAATAGTTATAACCATTATTCAAAAGAAATACCAATGAAAATAAATAGACATTGTCGAATTTGCGTTCTGTCATCCTAAAATACTAAGCAAACTTTTCTGGGTGGAAATAAATTCCTGCACTTGGTGATGTATACATTCTACCCCCTTTGAAAAGTCTAGCACAGATAAACGTCATAACCAAATCTATAAATGAGCTCGTTTCGTCATCGAAATTCCGCGCATATCGGTGCCCGATGATCCGCGTGGAAGGTGGCGCTACTAGTCACAGCGTATGTTGACCCGCTCGTGATCAGTATAAACGGGCATTCAGAATGGCTGTGTTCAAGCTGATTGGTCGGTTTGATATTCATTTGTCATCAAGAATATTTGAAATTTGCTCTGAATTACGAGTTTTACAGAAGAGAGTGTAGAAATAAGTATAATGAAAAGAAAGATATTATTCAAACGGACCAGGGTGTCCGAGAGTACATTCGTTCATTCTACCATACTAACCACGCCAATAAGACTTACTTGTTATATATTTTATAATCTATGAACAACAGAAGGTTAATATAATAAGTACCAGTTGCTTCTCGTTTTGATTTCCAGTTGACTTGACTCGCTTTTTTAGTTTCCAAACCATCTGAAGAATATAATACGTCTTTTGTTTCGTAAACAAAGTATTCAGATTTTTAAGGAGGTAAGCAAAACTTAGGCAACAGGTATGAAAGGTAAAGGCGGTTAAGGGGTTCGGTATACAATAGATTTAAAAAAAAATATGCAGCCCCTAACCAAATGTTTCCTAGAAACTCCACTATATACAAGTTCTGCTCACGCTCAGCCTGTCACGGTAGTAAAAGGGACAGATTTGCCATTTTCATCTTACGGTCGATTTGGTTCTTGATTATGTATAAATAGTCCTCAGAAGTATTAGAAATCCATGAAGATTGCATAATCCCTTAATAAATACCTCAAACTAGAATGTTACTCGCGATTTCAACATTATGTCTCTTTATATATCTCAAAGAACGCTGCCAGTCCTGAAATCACAGGCATATTTCGACGTTGTGCAGTCGTGCAGTGAACATTATGGGTTACTGGCATAGCTAAATAAAGTTATGTTTCTGAGACAAATAGAGTTATGATTGGTCAAAGGAAAGGCTGATCTGCCCATTTAATGATTCAGCTTAACAGAAACATTGTTTTACTATTTACTATTATCAAGTTGCAACAGTATTGACCAAAGTTCTAGGAAAAAATGAAAATCGTGTAAATTGATGCGGCGTGTTTTTGTTGACAGCTCTGTTAATGTTCACAAAGCAAGGGATATATTGCTGTCATTGTTCACAATATGAAGATGAATTATTACCTGAAGCTGTTACAGCAATGGTTATAGCCAGGCAAACCAGGATAAATCGAATTAAGGATCCCATTTTTCTGTATTAGATATACATGTTATTCTTAAATATAGTCCACGCTCTTGTGGATTTAGTCTAGGTTATTCATGTGCCGCTTAATAATACTGTATGGTTGAAATTCGTCCAATCTAGGTTATCGTCAGTTCAACTATCTATATAAATAAAAATAATATGCATTCAATTCCCATTTTATTGTCAAGATCTTCAGGATATAGTAAAATACAGTCCACGATTACTAACCATATTCTATAAACTACAAAAACTTTTCCCATGCTAGAACATTTTCATCTGTAACATCGGGTTTGATAATGAGTATTGGGAAGGGGTGGGTTGGATTTCTTTAAATTAACAAGTTCAGGGCGGAATACATAATTAACAATTGTAACAGGAGGTCTCAAGTATCATTTAGAGTTAAGCTATTTGGGTTAAATTTGAAGATCTCTATCTGCAAGTGGTAAATTTATTAATTTGCAACGCCTGTGCTTCTATGGTTATAGCTATCACAAAGACTCGAAGATAATTTGAGCATATATTTAGATAATACTTACAAGAACCACAGTCTGCTTCGAAAAATTGGGACGATGTTAATACCCGATATTTAAACAAATACTGATGATAATATCTAATACAACCCTTTTTAAATATGGTTTAGTGAGTTTATTCATAATCCAGGTTAAAAACGCCCAGTATTGTTAGTTACTTGGTCTTGGTTATTATTTAACTTCAGTTTATAATGAATATTTTTATTTTGAAATACTTCCTTGATCGTAGTCAATAAGCAATCTATTATAAATAGATCAAATAAACGATATTACCTGTTTACGCCTAACCAACAAAGAGGTATTAACATATTCAAATCGTACAAGGTAAGGAAAGTTTGAACCCTGGGTGAAAACAGGGACCAAGTGTCAAAGTCGAAACCCTCTCATGGAGCGTCTGAGCAGGCTTAACCCTGAGAATTTGCGAACAATTAAATTGACTTGGTCCATTATTCGACATATTTTGGGACAAAAAGGAATAAGAAGTCATTATTAAATTTGTTAATACGAAAAGCGGGAGTGCAAATCATTCTCGGGGCACCTTGCCTGTCTGGGGATATGTCGAGAAGTGTGGGGCGGTTAATTTAGTTTGGCATAAGGCGATTAAAAATTATATTAAAATTAATTATTGTATTATTTTTTAGTAAACATGTTGAGCAACTGTTCCTCCAGACGATTTTATTAGGTAAAATAAAACTCTTTAATTTCAGGTGTCTTCTTACACGCCCCAATTTTTACACCTGGATGGGCTCAAAACAAGTCCTTATCCTATATGTTTTCAATTGTCAATATTATACCTTTGTACAATTAAAACGAGAACATGTGAATAAGGGTACAGTATGACGAGGTATATATTTAAGGTTGATTACGCATCACTGAGAATTGTTTATGTAATACATTCAACCCAATATCCTGTATTAAACCTTAACATTCTCGTACCTTGAAAGCGATTAAAATACGTGTTTATCACCTGCATTGTATTGTACTTAGATCTTTTCGAAATATCATTCCAATCGTCCTCGGACTATTGTAATTAGATTCAAACATGACTAAGCGACTATATAAAAGGAAGGTTTTACTTGAATAATAGGTTAGATATTGAGGATACGAATAACTTCTCCACACACTATTTGTATATATATATCTCGCCCGACATAAAAAAAAATCCTTAGATAAAAGCATGAAAACCAATTGAATTTTTAAAGAATGATTTCTAGTCAATTGATACCTTGTACTCTTATGGCTTCTTCGCGTCTTACGTCTAGGATTCTTGACAAGTCGGATTATTAGATTTCAACAGGATTGCAAAAATAATAAGTTTAGCCTTTTGTCTGATATCGTTATATAAACTTAAAGAAACACTGCGTCTTAAAATGAAGATAGAATTTAATTTTTAACTTGGGTAATAAGAACATATATTTATCAGTAGATATACAGAATTATTGTAGCAAGGGTTATCGTTCCATAACTCAATTTCTTGTCATTAAAGCACGCTTACATTAGCCTATGAAAGTCTCAAAATGAACTATCGTAGGATTAGTCTCAGTATCAATCTTTGACATGACAGTCCCCTTCATACCACTTAAAATTTCGAACTTATCCGAGGTTGAAAAAACATGTTTAATTGATAAACCATCGTTGTTTTCAATCGCTCTTAATGTAAGAAAAATGATACTACCAGTGCTTTCTAGAATCGATTTAGTGACACCTTCCAACTCTTCCGGCTAAGTAATAATAACTAAGTATGAAAATACAAACCAATAAGCCTTCTTCGTTGTTACATATCTCTTCTTTCCCAACAAACTGCAGTGTCATATTGAAATCAAACAACGATTAGTCAATAGTGAACTGAATGAACCTGCAAGATCACCTTACACGGGGATTTTATAGTGAAATTTCAGCCTATTTTTAGATTTAAAAAAAGTAATAGACATCCATTCATAATTTTTATAAAAAAAAGTGGACTTAGACCATGTTCAACCAGGATGTACGGAAAATATATAATTCTATTTCTTCAGTTTGCGCTTTTGTATTTGTAGTGTGTTGTGCATGTTAAACAGCAATGACAGGTGTGGCACAATGAAGGATATGGCCCCAGACAGGCTATGCTTACTCTTCTAGACACCTGATACAACTTTTCATTATGAAATACCGCATGTGAAAAGTTTTCAAATGCTTTTAAGATTTCAGGCTTCGTTTTCAGTTCGGATCGTTTGTACTTGGCTTGGCTTATTTATTGTGTAAAAATGATACTGAAAAAGCCCAACAAATCCCACAAGGAAACAACGACCAAACAAACGGATTTTTGTAATGCAGAATTAGGTGTATGAATGAGTTAAATAGTTTCGAAATATTATGATGAATATCATAAGGTCATAATATGTCAATTGCAAGAAAAAAGGCAGTTATGCCCTCATTAATCTAGAAATTATTTCTATTATGGTGGTAAGGTTTGCTTTATAACCCAAACGAAAGGAGTTTTTTCTCAAACTTGGATTGTGTTTCAATTGAAAAGATCCCAAAGAGATTTCATATAGGAGAGAGGGGGTGGGGAGGTGAAGAATTCCATAGGCCACTGGACATAAACATCGGGGGTATAGATCAAAGACCTGGGAAACGAGACCCCCATCGAGTCTGAAAAATTACCACAAGTATAGGTCAATAGCCTGGAAAACTCCATCTTCACAAAGGCAACCTATTACACCCTACTGCTTGTATAGTGTCTTCAATACCCACCTTATTTGTATCACATTTGTTTTTTAAAATGCAGCGATTTGAGTGGATTTACACAATAGAAAGTACAGTGTATACCCAATCATAGGCTTCGACAGAAAGTCTATAATCAATAAGTCATAATGTTTTTAATGTCAAGGCCTCTGATTCGCTGTATCGGCAATCCAATCAAATCGTTACAATCCATGATACAACAATAGTAGCTATTACAGTCAAAGTATAAGACGAAGTTTGTAATAAATTGATATTGAGATGACAGAAATATACCTTACAGCTTGTATTCAAAGTGTCGCTTAAAAAACTTATACACAGAAATGAAACAGGGACCGAAAGTCATTGATCTAAGGTATGACGTAGTGAGCTATTGAATTTAACGTTTATTATCAACATAATCCATTATAGAAATTTGGGCCTTTGAAAGAAACTAACGCGTGTATCTCTAAGTATATAGTTATATGGCAAGACATGCGACGTGTATAGACCTACTCCCGGACCCCGGATGTAACCAGACAACCATTTATCAGCTAAAATTAGATCTAACTTTCGTTCCGGTTATTTCTATTTTTAGTGAACCGCTGGTTGTGTGAAAAACAATGGAAAATAAAAATACGGAGTGAAAGTGGCTTGAGTGATGTTTTGTATTACTGTATCTAAATACAATCTAGATTATAATATGCGAGCGCAGCTATCTCAATGGCGAAGCTCTCTCTCATGGTAACACGTATATATGCATTAAAAAATGAGAAACAAGATGGTGTCTTTTGCATAAACATACTATTAATGACTGGACTGAACATCGGCCAATTAGAAGCATGAGAACACTTGACGCCTTGTCTGCCATCTTGTGTTGCCCTTCGCCTGACGCAGACGACATAGACGGAAAAGCAAGATGCCGTGTTGTTCTGCATCAACTGTAGTTTTTAAGCCAACAACTGGTCAGGACATAGAGAATTAACCATAAGTACGAACATAAAATTGAAATAGTTGAAAATTAAAGTTTTTAAACGAACTAAATTTCCTATTTTTGACGAACAAAAACATTGTCAATGAAAATTTTGAATATTCGGACATTGCTTAGCCTACATGGTCATTGTTAAAATTTAAATAAAATAATGGATGATTGCGTTCGTTACTCATAACAAATTATCTGCATCTTTATTCTTAATAAATATAGAACCATTTTTTCTCTGAATGCATTAAATTTCTCCAGGTTTGGAACAGATTGATTTATCAAAGGAGTCGTTTGTTTAATAAACGGTAGCCTAGTTACTACAACTACGGACAGTTATCGATGCGACCACTCGTTAAAAAATAATCATTTAGATGCCGAATTTGAACGTAAAACAAACAAAAGCAATATAATCTGTGTGTTTTTCGAATAAATGCGAAGAACTTATTAGGCCATTATGCTGTGTTCTACTACTAGTACTGGCTATGTACTACTGCAAGTCAAAGATCCGTACTGCATTAGACTCAACTGGTTACAAACCAAAATATTATAGTCTTGTAAAACTGTCCTGTCATAATTTGAATGAATGAAAGAATGAACATAAAATTTGAAAATATAAACTTGACCAATAGGAGCTCTAGTCATCAGTAAATATACCTGCTGCCATAAATAATATAAAAAAAAATAAAAATGTGTCTAAAATATCAAGTAGGCCTAATTATACATAAAGATGCATTTGATTATTTCAAAAGTGACTTAGTTTTGTGAGTTTTCGAATTTTAAGGCATCCTGTTACTTTATGATACCAGGTAAGTTCACTGATGAATTAGACGCAGTATCACTTAAAATATATAGATTTCCTCTCAGGAAATCAGTACACGTATTTCTGAAAAGATGGCTATATAATTTCAGAAGAAATTGTCAACATTATAATCGAAACACTTTTAAGAAGACTGTTTTGGATTTGTATGTGCTCACATGATAATGTCTGGATAACCCATTTGAAATTAAAAAGTGTGAACAAATTTTCACACTTGTTAGCATTTTTAAAAATGCATTTTTGAAATGGTTAATCATAACATTAATTTTGAGTAGGATTTCACAGATAACTGGGTGTGAGAATTTACTGAATAACCGTCAATTTTCATATACGCTGTACATCAGCCAAATTAGTTGGCTTAAAGTAAGAGTTGTCCTTGGCTGTGGATGAAACTGAATAATTGATTGATGATCTCCAGATATAGGAGATATCCTGTCTCAGATTAGGAAAGTTACTTATTTAGACCTTAGAGAGAGGTGTTATGGTGCGATCGATGCTGCTCATTGACTAATCAGAATACAGCATTTATATCCCACAATTGGCAATATTTACTATTTGTTATAAAGAATATTTAACTAATATGTGTATTAATTTTTTAGATCTGTACTCGAAGGAAACCACCAACTGAGAGATCAACTCTGTCACATCCCAGTTCTCCTGATAGTGGATCTGATATGGATTCTTCAAAATGGGATATGTTGAAAGAATATTCCTACCTCAGCAATCCACAGTGTCCAAAGAGCCTAAACAGAAAACATGAAGAACAGATACATGTTATGAAAAAGAAACTTAAGACAAGTCAGTAAAAGTCAAAAGGTTTACTGAAAATTTTATTTTGCTAAAGCTTATGATAACGTAAGAAAAAGTTTCCATTTAGTCCAAGTTTTAAAGCATTTCAGGCCAAATCTATAGAAGGTAAAGAAACAGAAAGGAAGTGATTGGTTCACTTTTGGTTGATGAAATGTCCATTAAAAAGCATGTTTAGTGGGACGGTCAGTGGTATTATTGTGTATATTGATTTGGGAACCTCTGCAATTGATGATGACTCCACACCTTTAGCTAAAGATGCTCTTGTGTTCATGGCAGTGGCAGTAAATGACAACTGGAAAGTGCCCTGTGGATATTTTTTGACAGATGGACTTGCATGACAATGGTATTAAATTATTTCTTTAACCTGTGATGGACCATAATGTCATTTTTCAATGTTTGAGGGACTTGGTGCTCTACCATCTTTGCCAAGCTTGACAACTTATTTTCGTCACCCATCAGATCCGGAACAAAATGTTCATGCTCTGCTTGATATCTGCCATATGCTGAAATTAATCAGAAACAGTCCAGCTAGTGGTGGAATGATTGTGAACCAAAATGAAGAGAAGATCAAATAGCAGTACTTTGTGGACCTAAATGATAATCAGGATCTTGAAGGATTGAGACTTGCCAACAGATTAAGGTCATCCCACGTTACCTGGCAACAACACAAGATGAAGGTGAATTTAGCAGCCCTAGTTTTTAAGTGTCGCTGATGCTTTTTAATTCTGTTGCAAGGCATTTAAATTGCCCAAATTCCTTGACTGTATGTCGTCTGTTGAATTCAGTCGAATTTTTGATAAATTATTTTACATTTTCAATTCAATGAATGTCAATCAAAAAGGTTTTAAATCAGCACTGAAAATCAACAACAAATCATATTGGAATCCTTTCCTAGGTTCATCGTTTGACTAATATATCTGGTTTACAAACATCTACTGGTACACCAAAGAAAAGTAATTTTCACCTGAGTGGAAATTCAAGTTTTAAATTCAAAATTCTAGAATTATCAACTGGTGAAAATTAATTTTAACCCGGGTGAAAATACAAGTTTTTTAATCCAAAATTAAAATAAAATAAATGAATTCGTATACGGACCACCGTACTCTGCATAGATAAATTAACTATTGTAAACTTTTTAAGAAAAATAAACTAATTTCCAGTTACACTTCCGGTTCCATTTTAACTTTGACATTAGTATCAGACTATTGTCTGACCAAGGTAAAAAAATTTTTAGAATTTTGTGGACAATTTTTATGAGAATTGAAATATCAGCCTTAGAATAGTACTGTTAATCGTATACGAGACAGTCTTTTCTTTGAACAAAATATAATTTAGAATTCATTAATACACATTTTGTGTTACTTTTGGTTACTTTAAATGATCGGGTTTTATATGCTTGTTGGAGTTATCTCCCTTGTGTGTAGATAAAAGATGGCTGATTAAAGATCTGTAAACACAGAATTGGGATGATTTATTCGACTTGCACACTTAAATGAGTATACAGTCCTCAACTTTTTATTTCGGAGTCATTATATGAGCATTTGAGAACCTTACGCCAGTAAACTTACCGCCCATTTTCGTACACATTTCTCTCCCAGAGATTTTGACCAAAAAGGTCCTTTATATTGGAAAACAAATTCATTATGTAAAAACAAGTTTTGATGTCATAATGTGTGTGGATGATGCAGAGAATTTGTTATGGGTAACGAACGTAGTCAACTATTATTTTCCGGACTTAATTTGAATTTTAACAATGACCATGTAGGCTACGCTAGAAAAAGAAAGAAAGAAACAACTATATAAGGATAACAACTTCGGTTCACAAGTCCGTCGTGACAGGGATCCTTTCTACCAGCTGGTCCTTGGCCAAACCTCTTGGGATTGATCTTTCCCGGATTATCCGTACCCATTTACAGCTGGGTGGACTGGAATTATGAGTGAAGATGACTTATTCAGCTATGGCAGAATATTCAAAATTGTTATAAATCTAGGCCTAGACAATGTTTTTGTTTGTCAAAAATAGGAAATTTAGTTCGTTTAAAAACCCTAATTTTCAACTATTTCAATTTTACGTTCGTACTTATGGTTTATTCTCTTTGTCCTGACGCGTGGTTGGCTTAAAAACTACAGTTGATTGCAGAACAACACGGCATCTTGCTTTTCCGTCTATGGCGTCTGAGTCAGGCGAAGGACAACTCAAGATGGCGGACAAGGCCTCCACGCGTGCGTCAAGTCTCCCCATGCTTCTGATTTGCCGATGTTCAGTCTAGGGATAAATAGTATGTCTATGCAAAAGACGCCATCTTGTTTCTCATTTTTGATGCATATATATTGAATAAGAGAGAGCTTCGCCGTCGAGAGAGCTGATCATATTATAACTTAGACTGTATTTCCGATACAATAATACAAAATCTCACTCAAGCCACTTTCACTCCGTATTTTTATTTTCTATTGTTTTTCACACGACCGAAAAATAGAAATAACCGGAACGAAAGTTGGGTCTAATTTTAGCTGGTAAATGGTTGTCTGATTACATTTGCTAATTGAATCCGAAAAATTCTATTTTCATCAACTGAGGGTGTGAAGTAGTGTGCAATAAAACGTTCATTTTCGTCCAGTTTTATTTGCTATTTAATATCGATGTTCTTTTACATATACGTCCGAGAGTAGGCCTATACATGTAGCACGTCTTGTCATATTACTATATTTTTTTGGAGATACAGGTGTTGGTTTATGTGATTATTGATTATGTTGATAATAAACGTTAAATTCAATAGCTCACTACGTCATACCTTAGATCAATGACTTTCGGTCTCTGTTTCATTTCTATGTATAAGTTTTTAAATGTCGACACTTGGATTATAAGCTGTAAGGTATTTTTCTGTCATCACAATATCAAGTTATTACAAACTTCGTCTTATACCTTGACTCTAATAGCTACTATTGTTGAATAGTGCATTCTTACGAATCGATTGGATTGTACTTCAGCCGATACAGCGAATCCGAGGCCTTGACATTAAAAACTGTAAAAATTATGCATATTTTTGTGCGATTCGCCTCACAATTTGTGTGTGTATCCTTGAGAACATTTCCAATCAATGTGTAGTTTCAGAAAATCGTGATACGAAAATTTTTCAGATAAGTTTTTGCAGTGAATTTTGGCCAAAATACAAAGTTCTTTGTGTTTTTTTCTATTTGTACAAAAATTTGTGGATGAGTAGAAAAAATTTTTCAATAAAGATTCAGAAAAAAACATTTCCGAAATTAGCCGGAAACGCCCGGTAATGATCAAAAAATGTCAAAAAGCACTAAAATCGGCGTTTTAGGATTATTTTTTTGCAAACACTTGCAAATTTATTATTCCAAAAAAAAAAGTAAGATTTTGTACGTTCACCGTGTATGCAAATTCCTCAACGTTTAATGCAATTTTTTTTTCAAACTTGCATTAAAATATAATTTGAATAATTATCTAGGTCTTCTAATGCAATTTTTTTTTATATTTCGAATATGCCGTTGAAAAACGTCCTGTCTAAGTTGTCGTATGGGCTTCCGTTTGAAAGTTCATAACTTTTGAACTTGACCTTCTGTTGCCCTCATTTTGCTGCTCAATCATCTTCATTGTCTAAAGTTTCATACCATACCTCCATTTCTAATTTGGGTAAATGGGTAATTTGCATATTTCTCGTATCTTCAGAATATAATATCGCATGAACAAGACAATTGACAACATTCGGCCTGAAAGACTAATAACCTTCCTTGGCAAACCAATGAAAGGGTGCCCGAAACCAATAAAAGAACAATTACATACATCATGTGATAAACAACCTACAAGTTTCACTACATGTTTACAGAACTCCTTCTAGTCACATGGCAACAAATTACAAATCGACTAATTACTGCAAACTTATATTTTCTATGCATACCAATTATATATCAAAACGACGTCATTAGTTTATATATCTCTTTCAAAGTAAAATACAGAAGTTAATTTAATTACAATAATTAATTAAATGTACAAACCAATTAATACTACCAGAAATAATTTACTACGCTGAATAACTCAGCCAATTAACTCTTTTGTTCTTTTAAGAAATAACATATTACCCTTGACAAATATACCACGGCCTAAAACAGTTCCTTTTCCTATATAAAAATAATAATATATTGATTAATTTAGTGATGCAATTCATGACTAGTCCAATTTTCTTACGGCAGTCGGAAGAAAAGATACTCTGTAAACTGATGTTTAAAAATCATTTTTATTGAACTACTTAAGTATTTTGTCGATTACTGGTCACGAGAACTAGTTTCTGGAATATTTCAATATAGCTTGCCACGTACTATTCCAATATCGACTAGTGTGAGGAGTTCTTACTACTATAAACGTCAAATTCCGTACACGAGGTCCTGTGTATAATCTATTCATTGGAGCATGTCCATGATTTGCTACCATAGGCTTCAATTGTAATTTAGTTCGAAGCGTCAGAATTCCTGTGACAAAGACGTCGTCTATCCAAAAAAATTTATATTTTCAGATATTTTCACTAACTTTGCACTGACATCAGGTGTTGCAATGTAAGCAAACCCTACACAATATTCAGGGTATTTCGTAAACGGATATTCGAATGTGGACATTGCCCATTTTCTGTGATTATTTCTATGTGGACTTTCATTCCACAAAACGTAACAATAGAGACAGTTTTTCACTGGCTTCGTATTATTCAAGTATTCCATTATATTGTAAACATTCACCATCACGTCGTCGTCCACCTTTATAATATAACTTACATTTGGACAATTCTCGGTTATCCATGCATGACCCATAATATGTTTGTATGTGAGATTTTTGTAAGTGTCATCAAAATCCCCTTGTACAATATCGTTATATTCTTTTGCCTCCCGAACAATAGCTGGCTGTAACGTCCTTAGGGTTGGCTTCCCTTACATGAAAATAGTTCTAAAATATTTTCCGTTAAAGCCCTTGTACCCACCCCAAGTTGTTCTGATCTGATTCCGCTGTTGCTAATTGTCTACAGAGCTGTGGACGAACGCCACTGCAAATACTTTTTGGTGGCATTTATTTAAGTTGATGAGATAATTGAATTGATGAAGAATCAAGAATCTAAACTACATTGAAACTACCTTCTTGAAACACTACTACGATTCCCTTCAAATGTAATATTATTCTTGTACCACCTGACATGTTCTTTTATTCGATCGTTAATTTGAAATGCTCTATAAAGCATAGTAACGTACACCAACGTTTTATCACATATTGTTCAATACTGTATACCATTATTTAGTGTGGTAAAGTTTGAAATGTTCTGTTGTTTGGTCTTAAGAGGTAGAATAAAAAAGGTAATACATAGCCACAGAGAACTGTTCTACACAATGAATTAACACAGAAACTTTCTTCACTGTCAATTGACACAGAGATTATTCTTGACACAAGTAATTAACACAGAGAAATGATCTTCTCACCATGTCAATTGACACAGGAACCGTTCTTGAATAATGTAATTGACACAGAATTGTGTTGACAAATTCAATTTTTCAGAGACTGTTCTTGACCCAAATAATTTTTCAGAGAATTTCTTGACAAATGTAAATTTGACAAAATTTTGTCAAATACACAGTGAATATTCTTAGCACAATGTCAATTGACAAGAGAACTGTTCTTGACACAATGTCATTGCACAGAGAAATATTCTTACAAATGTCATTGACCAGTTAAATGCCTTCTCACACTTCAATTGTTGAGACACTTTTCTTGACAAAATTTGACCCCATAAGAGCCTATTTATCAAGCAGATTTGTTAAATTTTTTCTTTATTTTAGTTTTATTTTTTGCAATAAGATTTAACCTAAGAAGTTGATTATTTACAGGTCTTCAAATATTTTGGATAAAATAATTATTATCAAACAAAATATTAAAATTTGCATCTTTGTTGCTAATTATCCGATCGATCTCATAGACATATTGTATTAAAACTAAGTCATCAAAATGTTTGCATCACTTCCGATTTCAGTGCAAGCAGTTTCGAATTTTTTTTTTTTGGGGGGGGGGGGGGGTCTTTTTTTTTAGCAGCTATCTTTTCAACAGCCTGCTTCCAATCCAATGCAGAGGCGGAGCCTAATTTTCGTCGGAGCTGAACGAGGGGGAGAATGGTTTTTAGACAAGTCTCAAATCCTTCCATCTGATGTCATATTTTACAGTATTCTCGTTGACAGTATAATTATGAAGCTAGTCGAAAGATTTGAGGAGTCCCTCCAACCGAAATGTTTTGAAAGATTTAATTCGCTTTCATCTTTTTAGGCTACGTAGAATAATAAAGTATACACGGGTATTATTTTTGTTTATACATCGATAAACTGAAAAATTGTTCTGGCCATTCTTTAATAATTAAATCAACGAGATTATCATGTTTAAATATTTATTAATATAACAAAAACAATTTAATAGTTACTAATAGCTGACATGGTGTAGATGAATATATATTCGATTAATGGAAGGTCAAAGGTTACATCAATGGAGTTAACAGGTCCTCAAAGCACTGACCAAGGACAAATTATTGTGGACGATCAATATTGAAAAAAAAAAAATAATAAATGCAATAATTGTGTAATTATCAATAAAATGCATCCGTATTTTCAGAGTAAATTGGTACTGACAGTCTTAAAATGTCTTTGAATTGATAAACATATAGACATGCGCACACATCATGTCTTCAACATTTGTTTTTAAAGAGGACAAATTGTCAGCTAAAATCTGGGATGTTTTTTTGTTTTTATCGTCACAGAGACATTCTAAGGCTAACAGTACTAATATGAAGCGGATATTACAAAATGTAAATGAAATGAAATGAATGGAGCTTTATGTCCTACTCTTCTGGACTTTATGGGCTAATGAAGACGGACAACGCCATGTAGTGTGCAATGACGGAAATTTTGCCAGGACAGGGGCAGCAGCCTACTCTTTTAGCGATTCCAAACTGTCAAGGGATCTTTAACGTGCATAGACTTTATCACACGGGGCCTCGGTTTATTGTCCCATCCGAACGACTAGACGCCTCTCCCTTCTTCCATCTTCTACAAAACTGACAAAAGAAAAAACTGGAAAATCAGAAAGTTAACTCGACCTTTGACGGGATTAAAGCTTGGACCCTCAGGTTAGTGAGATTGCAAGCCTCTTACAAAATGTTTCGCTTATTCACACAAAACCCTTTGTGTTGCTTTGATAATAGTGTGGCAAAAATAACACGTTATACAAAACCATATCGAACAACAGTTGTTTTGTCACTTGGCTTTTTGTGATGAAACTATGTCTGAGAGAGATTATGGAAAGATTGTGTTCCAATCCAAAACTTCTTGTGTGACTATCTCCTGGTCAGACTTCTGTGGGAACTCTACGATACCAGTCATAGAAACAATGGACACAGATTCTCGAGTAACTTTAGCAACTTCAACATCTTTGTGTATAATTCTAATGTGTCTTTTTAAACTATTAAGACTCAAAACCTGAACCTCACAAAATGGACATGTAAATTTCTCAGCTGTTGCCCTTCTTTCCTCCCGAGTCAAGTGATTTCCCTGGGGATCAACTTCCCCTGGGTGACACGTTTCAAGATGACGTTTTAATCGCCCCATCACTACAGCAGGGCAATATGGACATGGTATTCTATTTTTTGGTGTACAGTCATGGTTATTTAATAAATCTGGATCCGTAAAAACTGTTAGACATTTAGCACAATGAAAATGTGGGTTATTGGCGCCGTATTTCTCCATGTGTTGTTTATATGGATGAGATCGAGAAAAATGGATACCACATTCTGGGCAAAATCGGGGAGTTTCACGACATTTCTTTTTATGAGCGTTGAACCAACTCCGGGATTGAAATCCTTTTTTGCCGCAAATTTGACATACGTAGCCTCCTTTTGCAGCTGCATCATGGTCTTTACGATGGACATTACGAGCTGAAGCAAATTTAAATCCCATACCACAAAGATCACATTTATGAGGTTTATCTGGCCTGTGAGACACCTTGTGTTTTTTTAAATAGGCTGCAGTTGTAAACCCTTTCCCACAAACATCACAAATAAAGGACAATTCTGTGTTATGAGTGTTCTTATGAGCAGATAAAGTAGTATAGAGTCTAAAAGCCTTCCCACAAACACCACATTTAAAAGGTTGCTCTCCAGTATGAAGAGTACCATGTTCTTTGTATAGTGTTTTAGTACGGAAAGTTTTATTACATACTGTACAAACAAATGGCCTCTCTCCTGTATGAACTGACATATGGTTTGTTAGGAATGATTTATTTTGAAACGTTTTACCACAAACTTCACAACAGTAGGGTTTTGGATTGTAGAATACTTTTTCTGGAAGTACCGATAAATCAGAAGTTTGACCTGGCGGCAAATGTGTCATTCGGTGATTTTGATATTCTTCTACTGATAATACAATTTTCTTGCAGTAATCACAACGATAAACATCTCCATGTGTACTATAGTGTTTATTCAAAGTGACTTTTTGTTTAAATGATTTCTCACACTGGGTGCATTGGAATCTTTTGCCATTGATGTGTACAGTCTTGTGACGTCTTAAATGAATGCTATCCAAAAAAGACTTACCACACACCTCACACATGTAAGGTCTAAGTCCTGAGTGTATTTTTTTATGAGCCTTCAGTGTGTTGCTTTGTCTAAATGATTTATCACAGATATCACATTTATGTTTTTTCTCACCTGTATGTATATACATATGGTTCTTCAAGATAATTTTATTTCTCAAATATTTATCACATATCTCACATTGGACTCCTGAATCCGTTAAGTGGGTTGCTTTGTGAATTTCCAAATTGCTGGCGCTACGCAGGACTTTCCCACAATCATCACATTGATGTACCACCTTATCATGAGTTACAAGGTGTTTTCTGAGGTCTCCCTGATTGTGAAAGGTTTTAAGGCAATCTGGACACTGGTGAGGTTTGAATGGCTCATGAATAACTTTATGTTTCTTCAAGTAATCCTTTTTAATAAATGACTTATTACACACATCACAAGTAAAGGTTTCACTTTCAGGATTCTTGGTGTTGTCTGAAACATCATTCCCTTTCAATATCTGTCCTTCTTCAACAACTGACTCTTCCATATGTGATAGAGTAGCCTCATTGACTACAATGAGAGAAGGTGTGCCTTGAATTGGCTGATGGTGATTCAGCTGAACTTCACCCTCAGCAGAAGGTGTCTCTAGAATTTGATTACTAAGGTCCTTCCATGTATCATCATTATCATCAACATCGTCACATTCTATTTTCTGTTTTACAATCATTGGCTCAGAATCTAAGATTTTACTGGGTGCCGGGATTTCTTGAGAATTGTCCTCATTATTCTCTTGCGGCTTAATTTGTAAATTGGAGTGTTCAATGCATTGTGCAGTTTCTATTGATTTCAGAATTGTCTTTGTTTGTTTCTTGTTTTCTTTTCCAGACACCTTCTTTATATTGGGTTGAGTTTCCTGGACTTTTGAATTTGTAGGTGGTGAGATTTGTTTCTTTGGAGTAGGAATAATAATTTTCACCACTGGCTTCATAACTTTGGTTACCTGCTGTGGTGTCAGGCCTTCCTGAAATATAAGAATGAAATATGTCGGAAATGAGTCCCATTTGAGGTGGGCATTGACATTGCTTACAAAGTGTACTACCTCTCATAATGACCAAAATATTGCAAACATTGTTCATCTTTGGACTTACCTGGTTTTTAAAGTTTACTACAGAATTCCTATACAATTCAATAAATCCATAAAACTAGCTATTAATCTATTATAATTTTATTTTCGATTTTTTTCAATAATTACTCAGTTCAATGGATGTATCATGCTATAAAGAGATTGTATTCTTTAGCCAAAGCACTGTGTTAATCCAACAATTAATAAACTTAAAGTTTACGTCCATTCTAAGAGAAAGTATACCTTTAAGAATATAATACTTCGGATCATTTTGTGCAGACAAAATTGTTTTGAGATTTGAAAGATATGAACTATGATTCTGTAACCAGATCTGGAATAATAATTCAGCAAACACTGCTAATAAAAGGCAACTATATTCTTCTAAGAAACAAGAGTCAAGATTTAAAATAACGACATCCTTACCTGTTTTTCTTGTAATATTTTAATGCAATTATTTTTCAGTGTTGTACATTTCAATTCTTCAGCAATCTTCAAAAATTTCTCACAGTTTTCCTTGTTTAAAATGGAAGACAGAGCTTTTTGACATCTGAAATATTTTATGTTTTATATTTTATACTACCTTGCAGTATTACTTACCAAATGTCAATAACAACATCCAAATTCAGGGGTTAAAATAAAAACACTCGCCCGCCCAGTTGCTATTGGTGACCAAAATTTCCAATCTTGCCCGGGAGGCGACCCTTTTTTATGGACTACTTTTGCTTTATAATGGAAATTTTATACAATACGTACATTTATCACAAAACGAAATCTCAGTTTGAGGTATTGGGGCAATTGTCCAGTCTTTTATTTTTCATGTAACTGTCATTGGAGACTAGAAAAACAGTTCTTTTGTTACTTCGTTTCATAAAATATTTCTTTTGTAATCTTTTTGAATCTTTGTGAATTTTCTAGAAAATCATTTTGAGATTTTACATGGCTATTTTATTTCTCGGAACAAAAAAAACTTTACCGGGCCACAAGAAATGGTATGTTAGGGACCCAGTCTGGACTCATAACACGACTTTCTGAATTTGAACCATTGCATATTTCATCCCTTAATTGATTCTGAGTATGTCACAAGAAATCTGACTGAATATTCTACGTACCTGATAAACAATGATTCTAGTTTACATATACTAGCAGCCTGCATTAATTCTATTAAAAACTCATCATTTATTTTATGATGGAATTCAAATTCATCCGTATACAACCATTTAATCAAAGCATAACATACTTCATATCTCATATCTAGAAAATATATAATAGCATAGCATACTTTATAGAAAATATATAATAGCATAGCATACTTTATAGAAAATACATTATAGCATATCATATTTTTTATCTTATATCTAAAAAATATATAATAGCATAGCATACTTTATAAAAATACATTGTAGCATAGCATAGAAACCCATTATGGCATAATATACTTTTATATCTTATATCTAGATACTACATTATACATCTAGAAAATTCAGTATAGCATAGCATACTTTTATATCTTATATCTAGAAAATATATTATAGCATAGCATACTTTTATATCTTATATCCAGAAAATATATTATAGCATATCATTCTTTACATCTTATGTCTAGAAAATACATAATAGCATAGCATAAGCTTACTTTTATATCTTATATCTAGAAAACAATTATAACAAAGCATACATGTATATCTTGTATCTAGAAAATATATTATAGCTTAGCATACTTTTATATCTTATATTTAGACAAGTGGTTGCCTAGCAAGATACGCCCCACTTTAAAATATATTTTCTGTTTTAACACAGGAAAAAACTCTAAGATTATTTAGGACTAATCCAAGTTCTTGTCAATATAAATGTTCACACCAAATTTCATTAAAATCAGATGAAAACTGTATTGTTTATCGCAATCACAAGCTGCGTTTTGACTAAGTCAAGTGCAATAACTCCAAAACAGTATATCGAAATGTCTATTTCGAACTTGACCAAGATGACATCAACTTCAATGATCACACCAAATTTCATTCCAATCAGATGAAAACTGTTGTCTCTATCGTGTTCACAAGTCTATTTCGACGCAATTTGACTTAGTCAAGGCCAATAACTCAAAAAACGTTCACCCAACAATCGTTACGATCAAGATAGTCCAAGACTTCATCAATATAAATGATCACAGCAAGTTTCATTCAAATCTTATGAAAACTGTTGTCTCTATCGCGTTCACAAGTCAATTTTGACGCGTTTTGGCTAAGTCAAGTGCAATAACTCAAAAACCATTCATCGAAAAATCGCCAATTTTGAACTTGTCCAAGATCTCATCAATATAAATGATCAAAGAAAGTTTAATTCAAATCTGATGAAAACTGTAGTCTCTATCGCGTTCACAAGCCAATTTTGACGCGTTTTGGCTAAGTCAAGTGCAATAACTAAAAAACTATTCATCGAAAAATTGCAAATTTCGAACTTGTCCAAGATCTCATCAATATAAATTATCACAGCAAGTTTCATTCAAATCTGATGAAAACTGTAGTCTCTATCACGTTCACAAGCCAATTTTGAGGTGTTTTGACTAAGTCAAGTGCAATAACTCAAAAACCGTTCATCTAAAAATTGCCAATTTCGAACTTGTCCGAGATCTCATGATCACAGCAAGTTTCATTCAAATCCGACAAAAACTGTAGCCTCTATAGCATACATGTATATCTTGTATCTAGAGAATACATTATAACATAGCATACATGTATATCTTGTATCTAGAGAATACATTATAACATAGCATACATGCATATCTTGTATCTAGAGAATACATTATAACATAGCATACATGTATATCTTGTATCTCGAAAATACATTTTAGCATAGCATACTTTTGTGTATTTTTAGTATTTCAGACGAATTGTATATTGAGATATTATGTATTTTCGATTTTTTTCTTTTTTCTTTCTTTTTTTTCTTTTTTTTTCCCAATGTATTGCCCCATGGGCTGAATGTGAGACAGGACCATGTCCTTGTGTATTGGACCTAATTCTAACCCATGTAAAATAAAGAGTTTATTATTATTATTATTATTATTATATCTTATATCTAGAAAATACATTTAAGCATAGCATACTTTTATATCTTATAACATTTTGATTTCTATCAATATCTTCAAAAGTAAAAAAAAAATTTCCAAATGTGATATAAAAATTTCAACCTTCTATATTGAATAGTCTAGATATGATAATTTTAAGGGAATAATACGTTTTTTTGCGTTCATCTTTCATACCCTATTTCTCAAAGTTGAAATGTCATAAAGAAATAAAGTAATATTTTTGGATAGCTGAAAGTCCCCTCTTTCCATTGATATTTAAATATTTCAGATAGGTGGAAAAGAAGTGATTGAAATCTTCTATTTTTTGTTCATAGGTTTAGGGTTATCAGTCCCATTAAACAAGGACTCAGCATTCCAGCCAGTACTTTGCCAGCTGCCTCGTAACAGCACCAATAATTTGTCCTAGCCATAAGTTGCTTTATTTGTTAAAATTAATCACTGACCTGTTAAATCCAACATGTCAACTTTATGAAACTCATCCACTCCCCAGTCATTACCACTAGCAGCAAGAACAAATTTATGAGCCTTGACCTGGACTCCTCCTTGTAACAATATAGTAATATCACTGAAAAACAATAGAAAAACATCTGAAATATTAAGTAAAGGCAAAGAAAGTTTTAAACCTTAACTTTCCAGTGTTTATTCCGTTAAAAGATTCTAAAATAGGTGAAGTAGGAAGAAATAAAATCAATTAATTTTGAGTTGGGTAAGGGTGAATTAGGGAAGGGGCAGATTGGGTAAGCAGTGAAAAAGGAAGGAGCAAATTGGGTAAGCAGTGAAAAAGGAAGGGGCAGATTGGGTAAGCAGTGCAAAAGGAAGGGGCAAATTGGTTAAGCAGTGCAAAAGGAAGGGGCAAATTGGGTAAGCAGTGCAAAAGGAAGGGGCAGATTGGGTAAGCAGTGCAAAAGGAAGGGGCAAATTGGGTAAGTAGTGAAAAGGGAAGGAGCAAATTGGATAAGTAGTGAAAAAGGAAGGGGCAAATTGGGTGAGCAGTGAAAAAGGAAGGAGCAAATTGGGTAAGCAGTGAAAAAGGAAGGAGCAGATTGGATAAGTAGTGAAAAAGGAAGGGGCAAATTGGGTGAGCAGTGAAAAGGGAAGGAGCAAATTGGATAAGTAGTGAAAAAGGAAGAGGCAAATTGGGTGAGCAGTGAAAAAGGAAGGGGCAAATTTGGTGAGCAGTGCAAAAAGAAGGAGCAAATTGGGTAAGCAGTGAAAAGGGAAGGAGCAAATTGGGTAAGCAGTGGAAAAGCGAAGGAGCAAATTGGGTAAGTAGTGAAAAAGGAAGGGCAAATTGGGTAAGCAGTGCAAAGGGAAGGGGCAAATTGGGTAAGTAGTGAAAAGGGAAGGAGCAAATTGGATAAGTAGTGAAAAAGGAAGGGGCAAATTGGGTGAGCAGTGAAAAAGGAAGGGGCAAATTGGGTGAGCAGTGAAAAAGGAAGGAGCAAATTGGGTGAGCAGTGAAAAAGGAAGGGGCAAATTGGGTAAGTAGTGAAAAAGGAAGGGGCAAATTGGGTGAGCAGTGAAAAAGGAAGGAGCAAATTGGGTAAGCAGTGAAAAAGGAAGGGGCAAATTGGGTAAGCAGTGAAAAAGGAAGGAGCAAATTGGATAAGTAGTGAAAAAGGAAGGGGCAAATTGGGTGAGCAGTGCAAAAAGAAGGAGCAAATTGGGTAAGCAGTGAAAAGGGAAGGAGCAAATTGGGTAAGCAGTGGAAAAGCGAAGGAGCAAATTGGGTAAGTAGTGAAAAAGGAAGGGCAAATTGGGTAAGCAGTGCAAAGGGAAGGGGCAAATTGGGTAAGTAGTGAAAAGGGAAGGAGCAAATTGGATAAGTAGTGAAAAGGGAAGGAGCAAATTGGATAAGTAGTGAAAAAGGAAGGGGCAAATTGGGTGAGCAGTGAAAAAGGAAGGGACAAATTGGGTAAGTAGTGAAAAAGGAAGGGGCAAATTGGGTAAGTAGTGAAAAGGGAAGGAGCAAATTGGATAAGTAGTGAAAAGGGAAGGAGCAAATTGGATAAGTAGTGAAAAGGGAAGGAGCAAATTGGATAAGTAGTGAAAAAGGAAGGGGCAAATTGGGTGAGCAGTGAAAAAGGAAGGGGCAAATTTGGTGAGCAGTGCAAAAAGAAGGAGCAAATTGGGTAAGCAGTGAAAAAGGAATGGGCAAATTGGTTAAGTAGTGAAAAGGGAAGGGCAAATTGGGTAAGTCCAAAAGGAAGGAGCAAATTGGGTAAGTAGTGAAAAAGGAAGGGGCAAATTGGTTGAGTAGTAAAAAGGGAAGGGGAAAATTGGGTAAGTAGTGAAAAGGGAAGGGGAAAATTGGGTAAGTAGTGAAAAGGGAAGGAGCAAATTGGGTAAGCAGTGGAAAAGCGAAGGAGCAAATTGGGTAAGTAGTGAAAAAGGAAGGGCAAATTGGGTAAGCAGTGCAAAGGGAAGGGGAAAATTGGGTAAGTGGTGAAAAGGGAGGGGCAAATTGATGTGGAGGTATTAGAAAAAGGGGCAAATTGGGAAGAAGGGGTGATTTTGGAAATGGGCAAAATAAAATTGGGTACTATTTGAAAGGTGCCAAAAGGAGTAGGGGTGAAATAAAAGTAATAGGGAGATATTAGAAGAACACCATAAAATATGGATCTACCAACCTGAACATATCATTACTAAACAATTGTGCAGCTTGTAGTTGAAGTCGTGTAGCAATAGGAATCTCTTCGTCCGGAGTTTTCTCCAATGATATCAAGTTACCATATTTTTTCTCAACAGCAAAGAGATGTTTCTGTAATTTATCATACTCCTGTTTCAAACCACCTAATTCCTTTCCTAATGCTACAGTAACTGTAAGAAAAGGTAACAGTTGTAACATATAGTGGGGTTACTCATATAGTTACCATACTTAAATCTTTGGAACCTTTAGGGAGCCATGGTGGATCAATCAGTTAGCCATTTGCTCAAATCGTAAAGGTACAGGGTCCGATTTTTTTAGAATTTTTAACCTTGTTCCCATTGTTATTGATGCAGGTCGAAAGGCTGACATAAAAACAGCATCTAGTTGTTCGGATGGGACAATAGAGGCCTTACTGCTACAGGCTAGCATGTTAAAAGATACCTCAACGGTTGAAAATTGATAAAAGCCAAGTTAAATTTCCCTCCTAGTCCACTGCATGTAATCATAGAATCTTTTTCATTTAAATTTTCATTATTATTACGATCTATAGATTAGATCTAGACTATATAATATAAAATTAAGTAAAATGTAATTTTACAATATTTGTTAAAAATTAATATTAGGCCTAAATTTATATTGTTTAAGTTAAAACTGTACATCAAAATATAATTAGAATGCTTTATGTGTGGAAAAATATCATTATCTTCATTCATTTAATATAGTGCGAAGTGACGACTGGGCGATTTGGTTGTCAACTTATTCTTGTTTGATGACGGAATTTAAACTTAAAAACAAGCAGTTAAACTCTGTAAAGATGACACAATAACTTTATAGAATAATCATATTAACATAATGATGGGTGATCAGAATGTATTTCAAGAGATATTTTAAGCCAAGAGTTTAACGTGAATGTAGAAAGAGAGATAAACAGAACAAATTCTTACCGTTCGCCGCCATCTTGTTCCAAAACGTCCATTGATACAAATCGTACCCAATCACGTGACTTCCTACTTCCTAATGAACCACGCCAGGCTTAAACCAGATCTTTTGAAATATATTCTGATCACCTGGAAGTATTTGGATATGATTTATTCTATAAAGTTATTGACTCATGTTTACAGAGTTGTACTGTATGGTTTTTAAATTTGATTAAATCAGTTGACAACCAAATCGCCCAGTCGTCACTTCGCACTATATTATAGGAATGAAGAGTATGGGACTCGGACCACTAAAACATTTTATGCTAATGATTGTATATTGAGTCCGTTCTATATTTGGAAATCCTCTTTCTCCCTTCCTTTGGGGGTGTTTGCATGCCCATTTTGGACTAATTTTTGGTCTAGATTTGAAATTTGATGTCTGAAATTGCATTTTCTTTCAGAATTTCTGAGATAATGAGAAATTTAATTGGCGGAAGGTTATTTCTAAAAATAGTGGTTTTGTGTGCAGTGACAGTCAAGCGGATGTTGATAAAATGTAGTGGTTTACTTTCATTTTGTTTAGTTCAAAATTTTCATGGTCATGCTATATTGGATTTTTGTACAGAAACCAAGTATTGGCCTGGCTTTCATGTGGCATATAAGAAAGTTTTCAACGAGATTTCTGGAAAAAGTTCTAGAAGGTTGAATTTTGTGATTTAACATGGAAATAGATGGCAAATGAATTAGCGGACTAAGTCCGTATGATGTTTTTATGATGAAAAAAGCATTCTAATTATATATTGATGTACAGTTTTAACTTAAACAATATAAATCAAATATTGAGTTTTAATCCATGTGTCCAGATTGCTTTAAAACCTTCACAATCATTTAGACAAAGCAACACTCTGAAGGCTCATAAAAAAATACACTCAGGACTTAGACCTTACATGTGTGAGGTGTGTGGTAAGTCTTTATTTGGATAGCATTCATTTAAAATGTCACAAGACTGTACACATCAATGGCAAAAGATTCCAATGCACTCAGTGTGAGAAATCATTTAAACAAAAAGTCACTTTGAATAAACACTATAGTACACATGGAGATGTTTATCGTTGTGATTACTGCAAGAAAATTGTATTATCAGTAGAAGAATATCAAAATCACCGAATGACACATTTGCCGCCAGGTCAAACTTCTGATTTATCGGTACTTCCAGAAAAAGTATTCTACAATCCAAAACCCTACTGTTGTGAAGTTTGTGGTAAAACGTTTCAAAATAAATCATTCCTAACAAACCATATGTCAGTTCATACAGGAGAGAGGCCATTTGTTTGTACAGTATGTAATAAAACTTTCCGTACAAAAACACTATACAAAGAACACGGTACTCTTCATACTGGAGAGCAACCTTTTAAATGTGGTGTTTGTGGGAAGGCTTTTAGACTCTATACTACTTTATCTGCTCATAATAACACTCATAACACAGAATTGTCCTTTATTTGTGATGTTTGTTTGCTGTCCTGGCAAAATTTCTCTCATTGCACACTGCATGGCGTTGCCTGTCTTCATTTGCCCAAGGTGCAGAAGAGTAGGACGTAAATTCATTTATCCATTCATTTCATTTACATTTTGTAATATCCGCTTCATATTAGTACTGTTAGCCTTAGAATGTCTCTGTGACGATAAAAACAAAAAACCTCCCAGATTTTAGCTGAAAATTTGGCCTCTTTAAAAACAAATATTGAAGACATAATGTGTGCGCATGTCTCTATTTTAATCAATTCAAAGACATTTTAAGACTGTCAGTGCCAATTCACCATTCAGAAAATACGGATGCATTTTATTGATAATTACACAAATTATGCATTTATTTTTTTTTTTATTAAATATTGATCGTTCACAATAATTTGTCCTTGGTCAGTGCTTTGAGGACCTGTTAACTCCATTGATGTAACCTTTGACCTTCCATTAATCGAATATATATTCATCTACACCATGTAGCTATTAGTAACTATTAAATTGTTTTTGTTATATTAATAAATATTTAAACATGATAATCTCGTTGATTTAATTATTAAAGAATGGCCAGAACAATTTTTCAGTTTATCGATGTATAAACAAAAATAATACCCGTGTATACTTTATTATTCTACGTAGCCTAAAAAGATGTAAGCGAATTAAAGACTTTCAAAACATTTCGGTTGGAGGGACTCTCCAAACCTTTAGACTAGCTTCATAATTATACTGTCAACGAGAATACTGTAAAATGTGACATCAGATGGAAGGATTTGAGACTTGTCTGAAAACCACCCCCCCCCCCCCCGCCCTCGTTCAGCTCAGACGAAAATTAGGCTCCGCCTCTGCATTGGATGTGGAAGCAGGCTGTTTAAAATAGATCTGCTATAAAATCAGATATACTGTAATTAAAATATTTGTATGCAGGTATTAAAGGCGAAATGGCTTTTAATTCATTTATCTTTATTGCTATTACAATGTATATCTTGATTATTAAACTAGGATATTCAAACACAGATGTTGTAATGTGATATATCAATATTAAAATAAAAGATTCAACTATATTAGTAGGGCTGTGAACAGCACCGAGCGTGGTAAGTGATACCTTTCCCTATAGCTGAGAGACCTTCTAGCTTTAGTCTTAATAAAAAAAAATTTGGTTTCAGAAATTATTTAAGTTGTAAAAAATGTCAGATTTCGATGTACTGTAATAACGGATATTATGGACCAAATATCAGAATATCTATAGATAGCCTAGGCCAAGGTCATTATACACTGATAATTTCAAGGTCATTGAAGGTCAAGGTCACGAGAGAGAGACTTTGAAATTTTCAAAAAAAATCAACCGTGCTTTAAAAAAAGGTTACATTCAAAAATCTGTTCCAACAACTTAAAGATAAATTAACAAGACTCTGATAGAAATTGGATAAAAAATGGCGAAAGAATTAACATTTTGCTAAAATATGTAAAAATAAAATAATGGCTCATGTATCACTTCCGGTAAGGATCGTTTCTTCTATGAAGATTGTGATAATGCACAATAGAAAATATATACATCTTTTTTGTCAACGTCAACCACGTGAGATTTTGAGAAACCGAAAGTCCTCACGCACGCCAAAACGGAAGTCATAAAAATAATCAATCAAAGCGATATTATTTGTATGGCTAAGTTGGTATATTCGCAGAATTTCAGATCGATCAGAAATCCAAAAATTTAAAATTTTCAAATGCACCAAATACACTTTTTTACTATAACATATTTGAGGTAAATTGATCCAGAAATAAGCCATACAGACTCGATGCAAAATTCTTGCTCATTGTGCAATATCTTGTTTCCGGTTTTGCAAATTTTAGGTTTTAGATATTCACTTGGTGGTTCAGTCCTCCTCAAATAGTTTAGTAAGACTAGAAATATTATACAATTTTCTGTTTTTGTTGGAGGCCTTACACAAAAAAATATAACAACAAAAAACATCGAATCTGCTCGCACTGAAACTTACGGAAGCCCATATGGTACCTTCGAACTTAGAACTTACGACTTAGTACTGACGACTTAGAACTTACGACTTAAAACTTACGACTTAGAACTTACGACTTAAAACTTACAACTTACGACTTAGAACTTACGACTTAAAAATTAGAACTTACGACTTACGACTTAGTACTGACGACTTAGAAATTGGAACTTACGACTTAAGGTTCATGACATTTCAGAGAGGCCAAGGTTAATGCTATAATAGACAGAATAAGAGAGAAAAAAACAAAAGGTTGGATTATGACATATTTCCTTTCAGTAAAACTACCAAAATTACAAATATCTTACACTAAGCCTAACTTCTACGTCGAAGGTTCTAAGTCGTCAGTACTAAGTCGTAAGTTCTAAGTTCGAAGGTACCATATGGCCTTCCGTAGAAACTGGAAGTGATACAAACATTTTTTGACATTTTGTTTCAGATATTCATTTTTTATTTCAGCCCATTTAAAATTTTTTGGTCCAAATGCGATGAAAAAAACATCGATACGAAAAGAAAGAATGGAAAGATACCCTACAGCTGGTTAAAAATATCCATAATCCTCGCTTCGAATTTTAGTTTCGATTGTCGATAGTCTTCTTTCATGATCTATTAAATGTAACAATTATATTTTCTACAGTGTACTCTTTCAAAGTAGTGTCAAGAACAGTTCTCTGTGTCAATTGACATTGTGTGAAGTACAGTTCTCTGTGTCAATTGACATTGTGTGAAGATCAGTTCTCTGTGTTAATTGACATTGTATCAAGAACAGTTCTCTGTGTTAATTGACATTGTGTGAAGAACAGTTCTTTGTGTCAATTGACATTGTGTGAAGTACAGTTCTCTGTGTCAATTGACATTGTGTGAAGTACAGTTCTCTGTGTCAATTGACATTGTGTGAAGTACAGTTCTCTGTGTCAATTGACATTGTATCAAGAACAGTTCTCTGTGTTAATTGACATTGTATCAAGAACAGTTCTCTGTGTCAATTGACATTTTGTCAAGAACAGTTCTCTGTGTTAATTGACATTGTGTTAATTACAGTTCTCTGTGTTAATTGACATTTTGTCAAGAACAGTTCTCTGTGTCAATTGACATTGTGTCAAGAACAGTTCTCTGTGTCAATTGACATTGTGTGAAGTACAGTTCTCTGTGTCAATTGACATTGTGTGAAGTACAGTTCTCTGTGTTAATTGACATTGTGTCAAGAACAGTTCTCTGTGTCAATTGACATTTTGTTAAGAACAGTTCTCTGTGTTAATTGACATTGTGTTGTGTGAAGTACAGTTCTCTGTGTTAATTGACATTTTGTCAAGAACAGTTCTCTGTGTCAATTGGCATTGTGTCAAGAACAGTTCTCTGTGTCAATTGACATTTTGTCAAGAACAGTTCTCTGTGTCTATTGACATTGTGTGAAGTACAGTTCCCTTTGTCAATTGACATTGTATCAAGAACAGTTCTCTGTGTTAATTGACATTGTATCAAGAACAGTTCTCTGTGTCAATTGACATTGTGTCAAGAACAGTTCTCTGTGTTAATTGACATTGTGTGAAGTACAGTTCCCTTTGTCAATTGACATTGTGTCAAGAACAGTTCTCTGTGTTAATTGACATTGTATCAAGAACAGTTCTCTGTGTCAATTGACATTGTGTCAAGAACAGTTCTCTGTGTTAATTGACATTGTGTCAAGAACAGTTCTCTGTGGCTATGTATTACATCTTTATTCTACCTCTTAAGACCAAACAACAGAACATTTCAAACTTTACCACACTAAATAATGGTATACAGTATTGAACAATATGTGATAAAACGTTGGTGTACGTTACTATGCTTTATAGAGCATTTCAAATTAACGATCGAATAAAAGAACATGTCAGGTGGTACAAGCATAATATTACGTTGTGATTTGAAGGGAATCGTAGTAGTGTTTCAAGAAGGTAGTTTCAATGTAGTTTAGATTCCATCGTTTAGTCTTGTGTACGTCATTCAGAAACTTGGAAGTTAAAAACCGAAAGTTCGTAAGTGCGTTAACAAATCCCGCGTTTGAGGTGTGTGCTTCTGATATACAATCCGTATCTAGAAATGTGTTTTACAAGTGTTTGTTTGTGTTCTAAATTCAGTAATTTGTACATGAACAAAGACAATACATTGCACTGAAGCTTTTTTTATAGTGACAAGATACCTACCATTCATAGGCGGTTTGCGACTGGTCCGTTTCTCTGTTTGCGACTGGCCTATTTAACTGTTTGCGACTGGTCTGTTTGTCTGTTTGCGACTGGCCTATTTAACTGTTTGCGACTGGTCTGTTTGTCTGTTTGCGACTGGCCTATTTAACTGTATGCGACTGGTCTGTTTGTCTGTTTGCGACTGGCCTATTTAACTGTTTGCGACTGATTTGGAACAGCAACGTTCAGTAAGTATTGTGCTGTGGATATCAAAGTGTATGATTTAATTGATACTATATATAGTAGTATACTAACTGGACCAGAAATTGGAATACTTACGAGGAAGAACCATTCGAATCCAGTACCGTTGAGAGATTGGGGTACATCACGTGGTTATTTTTAGGCATCATGAAATTCTTTCGTGCACTGAAATCGAATTCATGTTTAAAAATACCGAAATTTATAATGTTAATGATTGGCATTGCACTTTTGGGCCACATATGTATGTTCGCATTGCAGAGCTTCATTGGAATAAAATATAAAATTGTGTCACGTGTAGAAAGAGTGGACGATAGTCAATCGTCCTCAATTGGAGAAATAAGGACATTCAAAGATGTGACGCAAACACCAAAGACGGTAATAAAGACGCAAAAGGAGACGATACAAACGCCAAAGTCGGTAATAAAGACGCAAACGGAGACGATACAAACACCAAAGTCGGTAATAAAGACTCAAAAGGAGACGATCCAAACGCCAAAGTCGGTAATAAAGACGCAAACGGAGACGATACAAAGACCAAAGACGGTAATAAACACGCATAAGGAGAAGACACAAAGACCAAAGACGATAATAAACACGCATAAGGAGAAGATACAAACACCAAAGACGGTAATAAAGATGAACAAAGAGGTGGCACAAACACCAAAGGCGATGGTTAAGACGGTAAAGGCTCGAAGGCAAACGCCAAAGCATGTTGTTCAGATGTCAAAATGGATGTATCAAAAGCGAAGGAATATGATTCAGTACAGGAACATCTCTAAATATTTTCAACTGTCAAAATTTGACCAACACGATCGACTGTTGAACCTTCATCAATTCAATTATCTCATCAACTTGAATAAATGCCACCAAAAAGTATTTGCAGTGGCGTTCGTCCACAGCTCTGTAGATAAGTGGCTACTGCGAAATCGGATCCGAACAACTTGGGGTGGGTACAAGGGCTTTAACGGAAAATATTTTAGAACTATTTTCATGTTAGGGAAGCCAACCCTAAGGACGTTACAGCCAGCTATTGTTCGGGAGGCAAAAGAATATAACGATATTGTACAAGGGGATTTTGATGACACTTACAAAAATCTCACATACAAACATATTATGGGTCATGCATGGATAACCGAGAATTGTCCAAATGTAAGTTATATTATAAAGACGGACGACGACGTGATGGTGAATGTTTACAATATGATGGAATACTTGAATAATACGAAGCCAGTGAAAAACTGTCTCTATTGTTACGTTTTGTGGAATGAAAGTCCACATAGAAATAATCACAGTAAATGGGCAATGTCCACATTCGAATATCCGTTTACGAAATACCCTGAATATTGTGAAGGGTTTGCTTACATTGCAACAACTGATGTCAGTGCAAAGTTAGTGAAAATATCTGAAAATACTAAATTTTTTTGGATAGACGACGTCTTTATCACAGGAATTCTGACGCTTCGAACTAAATTACAATTGAAGCCTATGGTAGCAAATCATGGACATGCTCCGATGAATAGATTATACATAGGACCTGGTGTACGGAATTTGACGTTTTTAGTCGTAAGAACTCCTCACACTAGTCGATATTGGAATAGTACGTGGCAAGCTATATTGAAATATTCCAGAAACTAGTTCTTGTGACCAGTAATCGAGAAAATACTTAAGTCGTTCAATAAAAATGATATTTAAACATCCGTGTCCGTACAAATCATAGATACTAATAGTCCCGTATATTCGAATTAATCTGGACAGACTTGCATTATTTCCATTATACCCAATTGACCCGAAATTCGTGTAAACCAATGTTAACGTTTTGAATCAAAAATAGAACAGAGAGTTACAACTATATTTTTACAAGGATAACAACTTCAGTTTACAAAGTATCTTTTCTTCCAACTGCCGTAAGAAAATTGGACTAGTCATGAATTGCATCACCAAATTAGCCAATATATTATTATTTTTATATAGAAAAAGGAACTGTTTTAGGCCGTGGTATATTTGTCAAGGGTTATATGTTAATTCTTAATAGAATAAAAGAGGTAATTGGCTGTGTTACTCAGCATAGAGAATCAGTACACTTTCGAGCAACCAACTGTTTGCTGTATACCAGCGCTCTGAGCATGTCCCAATGTGATGCGGCTATTAGCTCTTTATAAATGTCCATATTATTATTATCATTATTATTGTGGGTCTCACAATGTAATTGTATATGTACAGGTTAAATCGGGTAAATCAGACGATCAATACAACCCAAATAAAGGGTTTGGATCTGCTGCAAATGTTTCTTCTGTTCTGATCTGAAATTAGAAGAAACTAATATAGAAGTATAGTATATGTCCAGATAGTTTTAAGTTTGATTTCAACACGATTGTCATTTAAGTTATGATTTTTATTAATAAGTGGTGGAAGTGCTATAAGTGTTGATATGACGACTGTGAATGGTTATAAATCTAAAACTCCCGTATTGACAGAAGGATATTTCCCGGATTATTTTTAACTGTGTTGAAGCCGGATTATTTTTTCGTGTCCTACCTGATAAAACCCTAGAAAAGTCGTTATGTGAAAGGTGGTGAGATATCAAAGGCACTTATTATATAATAATAATAATAATAATAATAAATAAATTTATTCGTACATAAATAAAATAGTACAATTTTCACAAAAACAGTAGTTTACAAAACACAAAGATAGTTAATAATATCATTAATATTTACAATATCATATCCTATATTAATATTTACAATATCATATCCTATATTAATATTTTCAATATCATATCCGATATTAATATTTCCAATATCATATCCTATATTAATATTTTCAATATAATATCCTATATTAATATTTTCAATATCATATCCTATATTAATATTTACAATATCATATCCTATATTAATATTTACAATATCATATCCTATATTAATATTTTCAATATCATATCCTATATTAATATTTTCAATATAATATCCTATATTAATATTTACAATATCATATGCTATATTAATATTTTCTCTCATCAATATATAATCGTGAATCGCACCAGCAGTAATTCTGTCATTGTCTGCAGTATTTCTATTTTCATAATTATGGATATGTGCAAACAACACAGATAATGAATTTCTACTTAAATCATAGTTTGAGAAACCATAGTTGTGGCAGATATAATTAAGGCTGTTACTGACATTAGACTGACTACCCCAAAGAGCCAATTGAGCACATACATTTAAACATTTGTTATTGCTGTTCATAATACTTAGAGCAAACTTAATGAATCGCGATTAACAGTGGTATTTCTATATCACTCTACAATTGATGTATTGAGCACTATTTTAACAGTGGTATTTCTATATCACTCTACAATTGATGTATTGAGCACTTTTTTAACATTGGTATTTCTATATCACTCTACAATTGATGTATTGAGCACTTTTTTAACATTGGTATTTCTATATCACTATACAAATGATGTACTGAGCACTATTTTAACAGTGGTATTTCTATATCACTCTACAATAGATGTATTGAGCACTATTTTAACAGTGGTATTTCTATATCACTCTACAATTGATGTATTGAGCACTATTTTAACAGTGGTATTTCTATATCACTGTACAATAGATGTACTGAGCACTATTTTAACAGTGGTATTTCTATATCACTCTACAATAGATGTACTGAGCACTATTTTAACAGTGGTATTTCTATATCACTCTACAATTGATGTATTGAACATTATTTTAACAGTAATATTAGCAATAATTTGAAGTGGTTCGCCATTTCCGGGGTTAATTGCGTGGCAAATAAAATTTGACACGCTTTATTTTCGTTATAATTATTAAAACCACACACAAATTTTAGGAGGAAATATTATTTGTTTAACAGAGACATGGCTAAATAATTCTATAACACCGGCAAAACTAAATTTAAATGCTTTTCGTTTTAATCATTATCCTCGAAGCAATAGCTATTCTACCAATAAAGATTTTGAATTTTTAAAACAAAAGGATCATGGCGGAGTAGGTCTATATCTTAAAGAAAACCTGAATTATACTATTTTGAAATTAGGAGTTCTAAATATAGAGCATATTGCCTTTAATATCCCAGAAAAAAATCTTAACGTTATCGTGATCTACAGGCCTCCTGTTTATAGATTAGATTTGTTTCTACCAATGTTACAAAAGTTACTGGTTGAAATAGAAGAATCTGGTTCAGATTATATTATCATGGGATATTTCAATCAAAACATATTGGAAGGACATTTGTCTATAGAGAATTGTTTTAAAACATTTGGCTTCCAACAACTTGTCCAGCATTACACTACCGAAGGTGGTACACTTATAGATCATGTTTATATCAGTAGAAACATACCGACACACAATGTCAAAATATCTCGTATACCTGTTTATTATAGCTACCACGAGGCTATACAAATAACCATACGGTAATATTAATGATTAATCTACCCTTAAACTTACATGTTCTTGTTATTTATAATCAAATTAAGCGTATTCTAATAGACAATCTATGTTAATATATGTAAAAAAAATACAGTACGATTTGCAATTCAGAAAAATAAGTACTAGTAATTAAAAAAACACAGGATTTAACTTAACTATATACAATTACTACAAATCAATAATTGGATTCAGTTTATTTTTTCAACAATATCCTTGCTCAAACCATTCGAATACATACTAACGGAAACAAAATAGGGAGAGGAGGGTGGGAAAGAAAATATTTGAATCGTGCCTCCAAATGAGTATTCAAATAACAAATAATGAAAAGTCAACTTTGAGCAAGAGCCGCATTCAATCGGACCATTAAAAAGAAATCATTAACAAGAATAGTTAACAACAACAATACTTAAACTAAAATTGCTTACATCTATGAACGTATTTCGACAACCTAAAAATATTTTGTAAACAGAAATTTCAATTGCTAAATATTAAATGGGTTATACAACAATGAACAAGTTGATATCTGATTATGTAGTTTTTATTTTAACCTAACAACATCTATCCATGTTTGATATAGTAGATAAATTTCAACCTCTTGTTTTATTCACACAAAAAATTTATTATTGACAATCCTGACCTTAAATATTTTTATGATGTAACCTTAAATATACAATTAACTTTAAACTATGGTGTAACAATATTACATAATAAAACTTCGCGTATATTTTTTGAACCCATAGAGGTTGTTTGCCACTCTCGGAACTGTTCACACTTCTAGTTTTTTTTTTTTTTTTTTTTTTGAGTGGCAAATTAAATTTGCCACTCTTTGTGACTTTTTTTTTTCGGGAAGCTCCCTAGCCCAACTCGAAAATGGTATAGAAATTTGGTTTGAAAAATACGATAAGATACGTACTGGAATAGAAAATGAATATATAAAACTAAAATTTTTACGCATCAGTAGTTAGTAATTGCATAACAATAATATGCATAATTGCATAACTTTGTTGCTAATTATCCGATCGCTTTGAAAATTACAGAATATAGAGAAGTCGCCTATAGAAATAAAACCGCATCATAACAAATTTTCTACCGCTTCCGGTTCTTGCGTGAGAACTTCCGTTTTTTTGGAACCGCGTTGGGTCACCCAGCTTCCAGTGTATGTAAGAAATCAGTACAAAAGATATACATATATACTGGTATATATATATAAATTTGGTTTGAAAAATGCGATAAGATACGTACTGGTATCGAATATGAATACTAAAATTTTTATGCATCGTAAGTGAGAAATTGCATAATAATAATTGAATAATTGCATAACTTTGTTGCTAATAATCCGATCGCTTTGAAAATTACAGAATATAGAGAAGTCGCCTATAGAAATAAAAAGACATCATAAAAAAAATTCTACCGGTTTTTGCGTGAGAACTTCCGGTTTTTCAGAACCACGTTGGGTGACCCAACCTCCGGTGTATGTAAGAAATGAGTACAAAAGCTATACATATAAACTATCAGGCATAATTAGAACCCAATTAGAGGAAAAAATTCTAACCGGAAGTGAAACCTCATGTGTTATCACAGAACGGTGACATTCAGCAAAATTTTAATAAGTCCGCTAATTTTTCTCCGATTTGTCCGATTTTGGTGTTTTTTGAAACCTTGTTACTTTATCTACAATTTGTTAGGAACAGAATTTTCATTTTCAAGTTTAATGTTTTTTTTTTAAGCCCGATTGATTTTTAAAAAAAATTAAAAGGCTATATCAAATGACCTTGACCTTCAATGACTGTTGTTGACATTAGTTATCCACATGTAGGATGAAAATTTATAACTAAAATTTTTATTCATCGGAAGTGAGAAATTGCATAATAATAATTGAATAATTGCACAACTTTGTTGCTAATTATCCGATCGCTTTGAAAATTACAGAATATAGAGAAGTCGCCTATAGCAATACAAATTTAAAAAAAAAAGGCTATAGGCGAAATGGGAGTGGCGCTCTATGAAAGGATAGAAGTACAAACTCGTCAAAAGACCATAACGAAATGGGAGGGGGCTTTGTGAATAGTGAGTATCAACCAAATGCCATAGGAAAAGGTATGCCTGGATATATGCTTATTCTTTCCATACCTTCTGTCAAACCCTATAGGCCAATTTTCTTATTATCTCAGAACATTTAGACTCAAGACACTAATATGTTCACAATATTTGTTGCAAATTTAAATCAATCTCAACGCTTCCTTCCAGCTTAAAACAGATGCTCCCTACGAGTTTATATAAAAAACACCGTTATATATTGTTTGCAGATAGCGTTCTATTTATACCACAGTGAAAAAATTCGAACAGGAAAATGTAACTAAAATTCACTGCTCTAAATGGGCGTATGTTTGAATTTATAAGTGAAGATTTAGCAAAAAAATTGAATAAATTTTTATTTTTTATTAAAGAGTTAAAATATTACATAATCAAATTAATCTGTTTCTGGCAGACAAGTCATAAACAATTATAACTCAAATCAAACTTTAACCCTCTTTTCACACCTCCTGTCAATCAATTTGAATCCTTTTATTATTCTATTTTCACGGGGAATTTTAAAAACAAATAGTGAGTTTCAAATGGTGGTGGTTTTAGTTGTGAATCTTTATAATACGGTAAGAATAACTGAATAATTATTTTCTGGATCTTTAGTTTCGGAGAATCTCGCGTAAAGAATAATAGCCGATGAGGTTCTAGAACGTTTAATTATGTAGCCAAGATCATTTTGTAGTTCGAAGGCGGGATTTGTGTCTGAATCAACATTTGGATTTTCTGATTTAGATAAGAGCCGATATTCAGAATAAAAGGTGGCTATACACATGCTATGAAATTGTATTGATGTAGGTCTAGATTTATATCAATCAACAATGCCTATCATAAACATATTTTGATCATTTAAAGTTCCGTTTTTTAAATTTGCATTCCATGCTCTAAGCAAATGAGGATTATATTGGTTTATCCAGACCTCATTAGGCCATCGTTTTACGACTATATATATATGTTGTCAGTTTTTCACCAGCCTGTTCATACATCATTTGGGTAATATTTAAATGATCATATAAATCTGACAATGATTGATAGTGTTTATCTGGAGCAGACAGTTCTTTCCAAATAGAATCAAGAATTGTTTTAGCATACTCATTAGACATATTGTTCTTAGTGTCTGAATCGGCATTATTGTCAGATAGATTTGTATTGTTGTTTTTTGATCCAATAGGATCGTCTAACGATGGCAACTAAGACCACTAAAAGGTGATAGTTTATGTCATGAAAATGTCATAGACCTGTGGAATGGTAATTTTAAACTTGTTGAACTGACTGAAATTATGAGACAAAAAATGATTTAGCTTTTGCGCAAGCTTTGAATAGAATTAGACAAAGAAAAAAAAAGTGAACCAATGCTTGCTTCATTAAAAATAACCATAAGATAACGTTATATGGATACAAAATTGAGTCTACCCTTTCATGAGCATTTCAGTTAGTTTGGTCGAGTGAACACCTTGCTTTAGAGGGTTTGAAGTTCCAAAAGGTTTCAAAGCCATGATCCAAAGTATCATGGGCCACGCTCAGTGCTGTTCACAGCTCTAGTTTTTGTCTTCTATTTAGTAAATAATATTAAATATTATTAAATTCTTCTCTCAAACATACCTCAAACTAGGAATTTTATTTTCTATTTCTTTTTGAATTTCACGAAAAAATGAGTCGGCATTATTACTTTCAAACGCTCATAATTCTGGATACATATGAATTCGATGGTGCAAATTTCACTGTGAGCTGTGAAGGCTTTTATGTTTTATTTAGCTAAAAAAAATCCCCGCTACTCATACTGGTCAAACGAATGGCCCTGTAACATAATTTAAAACCACAAATTACCGCAATACCATTTTCATTCATGAGTGTATTCGTGTATATCGCAGAATGTTTTGTGGTCTTATAAAATTGAGTTTTATCTACTAATTACCTCCCGTTATTTGGATTTCAAAGATATTTTATATTGTATTGACGGCACTTCACCTGTCTTTAACTCTTGATAAAAATACTTCGTGACCCAACCTCCGGTGTATTGAATTCAAAAA